>JAVJHY010890352.1:0-16359 GCA_035593235.1 Phascolosoma agassizii | reverse complement strand
ATCAAGCTCTGCTGGATGCGCTGGCGCTGGCTCGGGGGATCACAAAAGGATGTAGACCCTTATCTCAATGGCGTGAGGCAGGCGTGAGGGAAAGAGTGTTAACTGAATTTGAATCAGAAATGTTGGCGCGCAGTGCTAGCAAAGTGAAGGATTCAGCAGAGGCAGCAGAGTTCCTACATTCCGACACCGTGCTCCTTGAGGGAGATGCACCGAGGGGACGGTCTCTACTTGAGCACAAGAGACAGAGAGAAGAAAAAAAAGAACAAAAATAAACGAAAGAAAAAGAGCAGTAGGGTCAGGTCTTGTTTGTTGCAACAGAACCTTCAGCCGAATATAAGGGTGGTTTGACGTGCAAGGACGCATTTATGCCCTATAGGTACTAATGTCGCGAGTGCATGGACGACCACCATGGCCGGTGGAAATGCAGAAAATGCAGGAGTATTTTTCTGCCGCGAAAGAGCGGCGTCTTTGCCATCAAAGAAAATGCAGAAGGTCAGCACTGCGCAACTCTAGATTCCCTATCGGAGTCGGGAATGACGAGCAAGGTAGAGCTGATGCAGTAATTGGAGGGAAATGGCTGGGAGGACTTTATTCATGTTTGCTGGGAGTTTGTTATGATCTGAGCCTTCTTAAGTTCAAGGTCTCGACATGAAAATAAAAATTGCCTTACTGGCCGTTATGGTATTACTTGCTGGCTGTAGTGAGGATCATTCCAGCGCTGCTGAATTGAGTAGCCGCTCCATTTCAGAGGAATCGAAGGTATTCATAGAAGTCGGTGATCTGCCAGAAATTAAGGCGCGGGGCGAGCTTCGTATTATTTTCCATGAGCGAGATTATCTTCCTCGCGGTGACAGCTTAATTCAGCAAGAGATTCACGATCTAGAATCATTTGCGGAAAGCAAGGGTCTTAGAGCAACGCTTATCCCTGTGAGTAGTTTTGGAGAGCTTATCCCAACACTCATAGCAGGCAAGGGCGATGTTATCGCGGGTAACATGACGGCTACAGGGGATCGTCAGCAGCGCATTGCCTTTACTCACTCGATCGAGCAGAGCAACGAGCTGCTGGTTAGCGCCAAAGGCAAGGTAGCCAAAGAGCTTGCGGTACAGCCCAGTACCAGCTTTTGGTCGTCAGCAGAACAGCTGGTCAAAAATAAAGGTTATACGTTGGTAGCCTTAGATGACAAGTACAGTGCTGATGAAGTGCTAGAGTTAATCAATGACGGCACTATTAACCTTTCAATTGTTGATAGTAATGCGTTCGAGCAAGCAAAATCATACCTAAATAATATTCGTGTCATTCAAACGTTGAGTAAGGGATCTCCTATTGCCTGGGGAGTGAGAAACAATAGCCCCTTATTGTTAAGTGCCATTAACAAATGGCTTTCCTCACATCAGCTCAATACTTCACTGAGCAGTATCCAAAGAGATGATTTAGATACGATTAAAAAACGTGGTGTTTTACGCGTATCTCTTCTCAATGATCTGTCGAGCTATTTTTTGCTTCGAGGAGAGCTTCGGGGCTATGAATACGAATTTCTACACAAATTTGCAGACGCTCATGATTTGCGTATTAGTGTTGTCGTGGCCAACAATCATAAGGAGCTGTTAACTCAGGTTATTGATGGTAAGGCTGATATTGCAGCAGGTTTTCTATACCCAACAGAACAGCGTAAGTCGATGGGTCTTAGTTTTTCAAGAAAATATCACGCTGGCTATGAAGTCTTAGCTGGGGGCAAAGATGAAAGTGTTGGCTCGCTGTTAGATCTGTCAGGTAAGACCCTTCATTTACGGAAGTCGAGTAGCTATTGGCATACCGCTGAGCAGCTCATAAAAGAAGGTGCAGACATTAAACTCATTGCCGTTGCAGAGAGCATGAATACCAATGACATACTCGTCGCCGTTGCTGACGGGCGTTGGGATTACACCATAGCCGATTCTCATATTGTTGATATGGTGCAGACATGGAGAGATGACCTGTTTAACCTTTATGCTCTGGGGAACAAGAAAGAGCATGGATGGGCGGTCAGAAAGCAGGACCTCAAGCTCTTGGACGCGATCAATAGTTTTCATAAAAAGAAGTATCGAGGACTTTTCTCTAACATTATATTCAAGCGTTATTTTAAGAATTCGAAAAGAATTAAAGGTCACATTGAAAATAAAGTTGAAGCCGGTAAGGACCTTTCACCCTATGATGATTTAGTTATCCCGTTAGCGAAAACCGCGTCCCTTGATTGGCGTCTTGTGACAGCGCAAATGTATCAAGAGTCTCGTTTTAATCCAGATGCGGTTTCATGGGTTGGTGCCAAAGGGCTTATGCAGGTAATGCCTCGCACAGGTAAAGAGTTTGGCTTTATAGACCTTCATCACCCTGAGGTTGGGCTTAAAGCTGGAGTGCGATACTTGCAATGGGTAACAGAGCGGTTCGAATCGACGTTACCCCCCTCCGAAAAAATATGGTTTACATTGGCCGCCTATAACGCTGGGGCTGGGCATGTAAGAGACGCTAGACGATTAGCCGCTCAGCAAGGACTAAATCCTAATGTCTGGTTTGATAATGTTGAGAAAGCAATGTTAATGCTCTCGCAGCGCCAATATCATCGATATGCAAGATATGGCTATGTGAGAGGTAAAGAACCCGTCAATTACGTAAGGGAGATTAGAGAGCGCTATTTAACGTACACAGCAATCGACGCAGTACATCAGAAAAGCGTAGCGCAGGAATTGTAAATATATGAACTGTGAAAGTTCGGGGAGTGTAATACTAAAAGACAGGCGCCGGCTAAGAAAAAAATTAAATAAGAAGTACTAGAGGACAGGCACAGTGCGCCAGTGTCTGTCCCGCAGTATTCCGATCGCCGGTGAATAACCTCTGCGCAATGTTTGCCGATGTGTGCCAACCTTCGATATCAAAGATGCTGAGTCTATGTCTCGCAGTCTCCCGCTGGGCTTTTTAAGGCCCTGGCTGTTGTTGTGCGATGCGCGCTAATGCACAGGTCGATGTCGGCGAATACTCATGCGCGGAGGGGTGGCTACTTTTTGAAAGCCTTTACTGATCATTATCGGTTTGGCTAATTTGTAAAAGTCCTGCCAACTCATTTGAATGAGTTCGATGTGGTTACCAGCAGAAAAACAGATGTCCTTTTGTTTGGCTAATACATCGGCAGCATAAACCGGTATATCAAATAAATTTCCGAGTGCAGGCAGGGCGCCTATTTCACAGCTCTCAAAGCGGTCGCTGAATTCGGCCTCAGTCGCTAACACAAGCTGGCTTGCCGATAGCGTTTTTGCCAATTGACTGGTGTTCACTTGGTAATTTGCAGGGACTAAAATCATGCTTAGCTTGCCATCTATCCAGACCATCAGTGGTTTAATCAAGGCCTTGCCACTGACGTGAGCAGATTCAGCCGTTTCGAGGGCGGTATAGGTTTGCTCATGAAGTAAAGTCTTGTAATCGATTTTGTATTTATCCAAATATGAACTGACTTGTGTAGTGATCATGGGGTGATGCCTCCGGTGCTGCCTTAATGTTTTAACGCGTGTTTACTACTTTAAAAATAGTCAAAATTTACAGTGATTGAGCTACTTTATAGGGATAAGCGGAGTTGCGGATATACCTAAATGTTGAGGGGTATAAAACTGTGGTATTTGCCTTTTTAGATGGCGGGTGAAACGCCCCTGTTCTCTTTTCTTTTTTGCTTGGGTGAGGGGTATAAAGAAGCCTGCCCTATACTGATAAAGTAGCCTGAGTAAGCGGGAGGTAGATGTGATCCGTGCGCTGTTTTTCGATTTAAGTGGTGTTTTATATGATGGCCGAGATGTGATCTCTGGGGCCCGGGAGGCTGTTGCCAGAGCTCAGGCCAGCAATCTTGAGGTGCGCTTTGTTACTAACACATCTCGTCGTAGTGGTGCTCAGTTGCTGGCTGATCTCAATGACATGGGTTTTAAGCTGAAACCTGAGCAGATCTATACAGCCCCAACAGCTGCTCGCACCTGGTTGCAACAGCGGGGTCTGCGACCCTATTGCCTGATTCATGACAATATCCAATGTGATTTTTCTGAGTGTGATCAGTCTGATCCCAATGCGGTGCTGATTGGCGATGCGGCGGAGCATTTTTGTTATGAGACTCTTAATCGCGCCTTTCAATTGTGTATGGGCGGGGCTGTACTGGTTGGCATTGGTCGAAATCGATATTTTAAGTTAAACGATAAATTGTCATTAGATGCGGGGCCGTTTATTAACGCGATAGAGTATGCGGCTACGACGGAGGCCGTCATTATGGGTAAGCCTTCGCAGGCATTTTTTCATCAGGTTCTAGCGTCAACGACAGCTAAAGGTGAAGAAGTATTAATGATAGGCGACGATATATTTGGTGATGTTGAGGGAGCATTAAAAGCGGGTCTCTCGGCCTGCTTAGTGAAAACAGGAAAATACCAACTCAAGGATGAAGAGCGTATTGACGGTAACT
This sequence comes from Phascolosoma agassizii, assembly GCA_035593235.1. Lineage (NCBI taxonomy): Eukaryota > Metazoa > Annelida > Sipuncula > Phascolosomatiformes > Phascolosomatidae > Phascolosoma > Phascolosoma agassizii. The sequence continues at coordinate 11,893 of JAVJHY010890352.1, read as the reverse complement.
TTTCCTGTGTCAATTCGATTGTAGAGGCGATAGATCTGGCGTTAAGTTCTTAAAAAAGAGGGCAGGCGGCAGCCAAGAAATAACCAATATTGAAGTGTCTGTCCTGTAGCTCTCAATATTTCATTCAGTGCAATTCTCTAAAAGCACCTAAAATTAAACGAGAGTAGGTTTGGTTTAGGGACGCAATGCTAAAATTAACAAGCAAAGAAGATGTGAAAAACCTTCGGGAATCTTATCGGCTTGAGTGCAAATTAGCTCAGGGTCGGGATGGATTGGGTGCGCTGCCAGAGAATATTTGGGAGAGCTACAGCGCTTTCGCTAATAGCGAGGGTGGAGATATTGTGTTGGGGGTCGAGGAACTCAAGGATGACAGCTTTGAGTTAGCGGGTGTTATTAATGTAAAGGAGGTGTTGGAACAGTTGTGGGAGGGCTTGAATAATCCCCGCAAAGCTAGCGCTAATATTTTGTCGCCGCGGGATGTGAGCGCCATTCATATAGAAGGCAAGACGGTCCTCCTAATTCATGTCCCTCCAGCGCTTGGTATTGAACGGCCTATCTACATTAATGGAGATAGATCAAGTGGCACTTACATGCGTCATGGTAGTGGCGATGTGCAGGTGGGGGAGGAGACTATCTTGAAGTTAATGGTAGAAATAGAGTGAAGGGCCGATGACAGGTGGTAATCATTATTGACTCTGTTTTATCTTCCCTTCCCTAGGTATGTGCTTGGCCTCTTGTTATGTTTTTGGTGGTTGGAATATTTCCTGAGTTGCTTAATGCATCTATATATGCCTTTTAGTTTTTTCAAGATGTATTGAAATTACTTATTGATACTAAAAGTGCGCATATTCATGAGCACAATCAATTATTTTGTATTTTTGGTTATATTTCCGGTTTTTTTTAGAAATAAAACCCTCAGTGTTTGTCGTGTCATCTATTCTTCTATATACGAAATAATAATTACTCGGGCACTGTAAATTCCACTAGGATGTTTAGACGTACATGAATGAGAAAACACCAGATCTATTGTTGGAATGCCTTTTGTTGGTTAGTCGTCTCTTGGGTCACGCTACGACCCGGGATGCGGTCACCGCTGGCTTGCCTTTACATGGACAGACCTTAACACCATCCTTATTCGTTCGCGCCGCCGATCAGCTTGGGCTGAGTAGTCGCTTGCTGACAAAGTCTCTGCCTGACATTAACAAAAACCTTTTACCTGCGGTGTTGGTTCTCGAGGATCAACAGGCTTGTGTGTTGATTGGGTTTTGCGATGACAATAAATCGTTACAGGTTATTTTCCCGGACTTACCGGAAACGGTTGTTGAGATAAATCCCGAAGATTTGATCGGCCGTTACAGCGGTCATTTAATTTTAGTGAATGAGCGCTTCCAGTTTGATCAGCGCACCACTAAGGCCAGTCAGAATAATCGTGGTCATTGGTTTTGGCGACCCATGTGGGACAACGTAGAGCTTTATCGCGACGTGATGTTGTCAGCCTTGGTGATAAATATTTTTGCTCTGGCGTTGCCGCTATTTGCCATGAATGTATACGACCGGGTAGTGCCTAACTATGCTATCGAAACCCTGTGGGCTCTGGCGATTGGTATGGCGATTATTTTGTTGGCCGACCTCACCCTTAAATCGTTGCGAGCGTATTTTTTAGAGGTGGCAAGCAAACGCATTGACGTGCGAGTATCCACTCAATTGATGGCGCAAGTATTGGGTATGAGGATGGAGTTTAGACCGCTTTCCGTCGGGGCATTTTCATCAAATTTAAGAGCCTTTGAAACCATACGGGACTTTACCACTTCGGTGACAATGACAGCCTTAATAGACTTGCCGTTCACCTTAGTCTTCTTGTTGGCGATTGCCTGGATCGCACCCGTTTTAGTGATTCCAGTCTGTATCGGTATCGCAATTATTCTTTTATATTCTTGGAAAATTAAAGACAACATACAGCGCCTTAGTGAGAATATTTTTCGCGCTAGCTCGCAGAGAAATTCCGTACTTATTGAGAGCCTGGTGGGTTTGGATACCTTGAAGGCCATGGCGGCTGAGGGCGCCATGCAAAGGCGCTGGGAGAAATCTACAGCCTTTATTAGCAGGCTAAACTCGCAGTTACATACCCTGTCCGCATCCAATGGTTATGTGGCCGCTTGGTGCCAACAATTGATTAATGTCAGCGTCATAGTAGCCGGGGTATATTTGATTTCTAAGGGGGAATTAAGTTTGGGTGGTTTGATAGCCTGCACCATTTTATCCAATCGAGCGATGGCTCCATCGGGGCAAGTGGCGGGTTTGATGGCGCAGTATCACAACGCTCGTTCTGCCATGACGGCGCTGGATGAAATCATGCGGCAGCCGGTGGAGCGTCCGGATCAAAAGAAGTTCCTTTCGCGCTCTCATCTTAATGGTGATGTGGAGTTTAAAAACGTCAGTTTTCACTACCCAAATTCAGAGGTGCTATCCCTTAATGGCATCAATTTAAAAATTAAACATGGCGAGCATGTGGGTATCCTTGGACGCATTGGTTCCGGTAAGACCACCCTGCAAAAATTGGCCTTAAAACTCTATCACCCAACTGGGGGCAGTATCCTTGTGGATGGTATCGATCTTGTCCAGCTCGATCCTGCGGAGCTGCGCCGCAAGATTGGTTATGTGCCGCAAGATGTAAATCTTATCTATGGTTCCTTACGAGACAATATTGTCCTTGGCTGTCCTTGGGCCGATGACGATATGGTGTTAAAAGTGATTGAGATTTCTGGTTTGCAGTCACTGGTAAACCAGCACCCACAGGGGGTGGAGTTGCCGGTGGGTGAACGGGGTGAATTTTTATCTGGCGGTCAGCGACGAGCGGTGGCCTTGGCTCGCGCTTTGGTGAGCAGCCCCAGTGTGTTATTGCTCGATGAAATTACCGCCGGTATGGATCACAGTAGCGAGCAGTGGATTAAATCACAGCTGCTAAAATATTCCGTAGGTAAAACCATGATACTGATTACCCATAGTGCGGCCATGATGAGCCTAGTCGACCGGCTGGTGGTGCTAGACGGTGGCAAGATCGTTGCCGATGGTCCCAAAGAAAAGGTGACGGAAGCCTTGGCTGGCGGCAAGGTGGTGCAATCATGAGCGTCAAGGGCGTAAAAATAAATACCAAGCCATTGGAGGCCAATGACTCGCCCACACACACCTCCGTGGTAGAAAGTTGGCACGAGGATATTTCACAGGCGCTTATAGAGCAGGCGCGGCCTAGGGCGCGACAACTGTTATACGCGGTGTGCGGTACTTTGTTTGTTCTTATTATTTGGGCCACCTTTGCCGAAATCGATGAAGTCACTCGCGGTCGTGGAAAAGTAATCCCGTCCAGTCAGGTACAAATAGTTCAGGCTCAAGATGGTGGCATGGTGACGGAGCTATTAGTGGCCGAAGGTGATCATGTGGTGCGCAACCAGCTGTTAGTAAAGCTAGATTCCACTCGTTCCAATGCTAATTTCAAAGAGGGGCTAACCGAGCTGTTGTGGCTTCAGGTGCAGGCGGTACGTTTACGCGCCATTGTTGAAAATACGCCTTTTGAACCCAGCGCCGAACTGCGGGAAAAAGCGCCGCAGGTGGTGGAACAGGAGCGAGCTCTCTTCAATGCAAATCTTCAGCAATTGAATTCGCACAAGAACATTGCTCAAGAGCAGTTGACTCAACGACAACAGGAACTGGTTGAAATGCAGGCCCGCCGTGGTCAGCTGGGTCGCAGTTACAGCTTTGCTAAGTCTGAGCTGGATTTCACTCAACCTCTGCGTGAGAGCGGCGCGGTGTCTGATGTGGATTTGATTAAATTAAAACGCGAGGTATCTCGTCTGCGCGGCGAGCGTGAGCAGACGGATGCCATAATTGAGCAAATTAAGGCGGCCATTTCCGAGGCGGAAAGCAACTTGTCTGAAGTGGAACTGGAGTTTAAAAATGATATGCGTGAAGAGTTGTCGCGCACCACCGGTAAGATCAATGGTTTGCTCGAGAGTAATCAGGGCTTATCGGATCGCGTGGCTCAAACCTTTGTGCGCTCGCCAGTCAGCGGTACCGTAAAGAGGTTGTTCTTCAATACCATTGGCGGGGTGGTCATGCCGGGGCGCGAAGTTATAGAGATTGTGCCCGAGGATGACGCGCTGCTTTTGGAAGTGAAAGTTAATCCGCGAGACATCGCTTTTATCAGCCCAGAACAGAAAGCCTTAGTTAAATTTACCGCTTATGATTTTATTGTCTACGGTGGTTTGGAAGGTGAGGTGGAACACATTGGTGCGGACACCTTTATCGATAAAGACGACAACCCTTTTTATAACGTCAGGGTGAGAACTTACGAATCCAACCTCGGGGAGGGCAAACCTATTATTCCCGGCATGGTGGTCGAAGTTGATATTTTGACGGGCAAGAAAACGGTTTTACATTATTTGCTCAAGCCCATACTGCGCGCCAAGCAATATGCTTTGAGGGAACGTTAAGGTTGTTATGCAGTTATTTGTAACGCAAAAAGCGAAACCGACTCCGAGATGGAAAATTGCCTTTCCAGACATGCTGCTGAGCCACAAAACGGAACCGCTGCCCAGCTTGTTTAACGGCACCCTGTGGTTTGATCTCAGCGGTCTCACGCCGAGTAAGCGAGACGAATCTATGCAGCGCTTGGCGGCCTATGACTATCCTTTGGTGGTGCTGTCCAGTTTACCTAGTGATGAAGAGGCGCTGTGGGCCGTGGGGATGGGCGCCAAGGGTTATACCCACAGTTTGGCAACGCCAGAACAGCTTAAAGAGATTGATCTGGTGGTCAGCAACCACGGATTTTGGGTACCGCCTGCGCTCGTGCAGCGTTTAGTGAGGCTGACCCCCGCTGCGGCCAAACAGCAAACACTCGATACCGATGAGGTTCATCTCGGATCTCTGACGCCCCGCGAGATGATGGTGGCTCAGCAGCTCATGCTGGGGGCCAGTAATCGAGAAATCGCTGCGAAGTTGTCTATTACGGAGCGCACCGTCAAAGCCCATATTTCAGCGATGTTTAGAAAGTTGGGCATTAAAGATCGAGTGCATCTAGCCCTGTGGCTCAATCAACACACCTCCGATACTAATCACTAGGCTGCAGCCTCAATAATTAAGATCCAATCCTGTCCTTGTGGCCAATGTGCTTCTGTTCAAGCGCGTCTAATCTTAAATCAAAGTAGGAAGTATCATCTTCCGCCCCTATAACAATGGTCGTTAAGCCGTGAGCTGGTGGCTGTGTTCAAGGGGATGATTATCTTAATGTACTGAGGTTAAAGTCATGGCCAATCTGATCCCAATTGCTACAGTCGTATCGCTGCAGGGCGAAGTCTTCGTTCGCAATGCCGATGGAGAATATCGCGAAATTCAACTGGGCGATTCCATCTACGCTGGCGAAGTCATAGCGCCGTCGATGGGAGGCAGTGCCGAGCTGGCAATGAGCGACGGCAGCATGATGACCTTTGACGAGCCCTTCGATGTGGCGCTGACCACAGATATGCTAATTGATGATGCGCCCTCGGTTGAAGAGTCGGCGGTGGAAGAGAATTCCGTCGCCGCATTACTTGCAGCTCTCGAGAGTGGCGAGGATTTAAGCGAAGCCTTAGAGGCAACCGCAGCTGGTTTGTCGGGAAGTGGAGCTGGTGACGATGGTCACGACTTTGTGCGCCTTGCCCGCATTGAAGAAACCACCGATCCCGTCACCTATGGTTTTGGGGACCCCGCAGCTAGTGAAACGACTTTCCTTCTCTCAGATCCCGAACTTGATGCCGCCCCCGTATCTATCCCCATCGAAGATCAGGAAAACTCTGATGGTGAAACAGCTGTCTTTTTGGATACTTCAGAGTTCTTCTCTGACAGTGATGGCAGCATCGTTTCCTATGAGGCCACTGGGCTGCCTGACTTCCTAGAAATAGACCCAGTCACCGGCGTCATCTCCAGTAACGTGTCACCCGATGCCTCGGATCAGACGGATGACAATAATAATAGCCAGGTCTACACCGTGACGGTGACTGCCACCGATGACGAGGGCAATACGGTAGAGGAGACGTTTAATTGGACCATCAATAATCCACCGCCAGTAGCGGGTGATGATAGTTATAGCGTTGACGAAGACGGCGTGCTGAGCGTTGGTGCCCTGCCAGGAGTGTTGGCTAATGACGCGGATGGCGGCTCAGACTCAGACACCCTCACCGTAAGTGTTGATCAGGATGTATCGAACGGTACCTTGTCTCTGAGTGCGGACGGCAGCTTCACCTACACCCCAAACGCCGAGTTTAATGGCGAGGATAGTTTCACTTATACCGTTGATGATGGTCAGGGTGGAACTGATACGGCAACGGTGAATATTACTGTCACTCCGGCGAATGACCCACCAGAAATAGAATCGGTTAGAAATACGATTGTTTCCGAAGAGGGGCTGGACGGAGGTATTGCCGATGATGTTGGCAGTGATGATACGACTGATAGTGCTTCGGATGTCACCGGCCAAGTAACGGCCACAGACTTAGACGGAGATACGCTAACTTATACCCTTTCTTCACCACCGCAAGGATTGACGTCGAATGGTGAGCCGATCGATGAGTGGCTTGGTGAAGACACCGATACATTGGTTGGGCAGGCGAATGGAGAAACGGTAATTACACTATCGATTGCTGCTGATGGCTCTTGGACGGCAGTTCTCTCTGGCCCAATTGACCATGCCGATAACGGTATTGAGTCAGATATGGATCTCAACTTTACCGTGAATGTTTCAGATGGTTTAGCTTCGGCTGAAGCAGGGCTGATCGTAACGGTTGAAGATGATTCACCTATTGCCAACGCCGATAGCGACAGTGCGGTTGAAGGCGGCGAGGCCACGGGTAATGTGGTCACCGGAGTGGATGTACTCAACGGCGATACCAACGTCACAGATGGTGTTGTGGATGCGGCCGGTGCCGATGGCTGGGATGGTGCGGTGGTGGGTATAGCCGCGACGGAGACCAATGTGGCTGCCGCAAACGGCAGCGTGGGTAATGTGGTCGCGGGTACTTACGGCGATCTGACGCTCAATGCCGACGGCAGTTACAGCTATGTCGCCGATGCTGATTTGGATAATGCCAACGGTGTGGACGATGTGTTCACCTACACTGTGCAAGATGGCGACGGTGATTTAACGTACGCCACTCTTACCATCAATGTCACCGATGGCGCGGGTCCAGAGTTTAATCCTCAAGCGGGTGATCTGCAGATTGATGTGGCGGAAGTGGACATCAATGATACCGATTCCGGCAGCGTGGTCTTCACGCCTGGCTCTGACCTGATTACGGGTATTACGTTCGCGGCATCCATCGCCACGGACATTCAGGTGGCGGGCAATGACGGTACAGAAACACTTACTTGGGTGCGCACCTCGGGTACCGAAGTACTGGGTAAGGTCGATGGTGTAACAGCGATCACCTTAACCCTGACCGATAACGGCGATGATGCGACCGTTGAGGCGGTGCTAAGTGGTCCTTATGCTCATACGGACGCGACCATTACGGTGTCGAACATTACGGTTACTGCTACGGACACCGATGGCGATACCGCCACAGGTGCAGTCAGCGTGCTGGTAGCCGATGATGTACCGGAGGCTATAGATCCAGAAACCGCATTCGTGATTAATAAACTTGGCGCTGATGGAATGGGAACCTTTAGCCTTGATGTTGATGGAGACTTTGATGGCAACACCGGCGCGGATCAGGTTGGTACATTAACATTTACAGGCTTTGCAAATGGCGATGCCTATACCGATGCCGAAGGACAGGCTTATTCTACCGGTGCTCTTGGCATATATTTGTTTGGTGCAGGTACGGATTTAATTATAGGTTCTACGGATGAGTTTTATGATCCGCTGACTTTTGATCCACAGAATATTGACCCCACAATAGCTTTCACGGTTGAGCTAAGTGGTGATGGTTCTATTGCCCCGGATTCAGATGATTATACCTTCACTTTGTACAAGCAAATTGATGGCGGTGTCGGGGAGTTCAACGTGCAGGATGGTGGATTCACTCCTGTCGGGGGTAATTCACCTTGGTTTGCTTACGAGAGTGGTGATGATGCGATTCCTGATATTTTGATTACCCCCACATTATCGACCAACCTAGAGTTTTCGTACGGCACTTCAATTAACTCCAGTAATAACACTGTCGCGGTGGGAACGGGCCAAGATATTGCGGAAGACGAAGGTGTTCGTGTTGATTTTGTAACCGGTATCGGTGGTGATCCAGCGGGAGGAGGCGATAAGTATTTTGAGGATCAGAGTATTCGCGATCACACCTATGAAGGACACACCACGGTAAATGGCGCGACGGTAAACTTTGAAACCTTGAATGGTAACCCTGAGGTTGTGATTAAGGTTTATGACGATGATGACAATGACGGAGATACAGATCAAGTTGCTGATGGCACCATGGATTCGATTACTTCAGTTCAAATAACCTATAACGGTGTTACAGAATTAATTTCAATGGCGTCATTGAGCGCAGCTGTAGCTACTGATTTCGATATTGGAGGGAATACTTTTTGGATTACCCTTATGGATGATGGAGGCGCGGGTGGGGATAAAGATTACGTCCTCATTACAGGTCTTGCCGAGGGGGCGGATGTCGCTGTTTTCTCCCTGACTGGTTTCAACAGCATCTGGTACGACAATATGGGTGGCGGTGAATTTAAAATGGATGGATTCGGAGGTGTAGCTTTCGATCCAGGTGCCGCGGTTGCCATGTCGTTTGATCTGGAACTGGAAGATGCCGATGGTGACTCCATCGTTATGGAGGATGCCATTCAGATCAATCTGAGCCCAGACGATCATGTGATTATATCGGGAGACAATACTGACAACCCAGATTTAGAAGCAAATCCAGCAGACCAAGCAAGCACGATACTTGGTTATGAAGGTATCGATATTCTCACCGGAGGTGATGGAAACGATATTTTGGTTGGTGGTGCTGGTAATGACACTATGACCGGCGGCTTGGGGGTCGATACCTTTGTTTGGAATTTGGGCGATCAGGGCGCCCCAGGAGTGCCTGCAGTGGATACCATTACTGACTTTAACCAAGGTCAGGGCGACGTGCTGGATCTACAGGACCTCTTACAAGGAGAGAATAGTGGGACACTAACCACCTACTTGAATTTCACCTCTGATGGAATCGATACCACGGTCCATATTAGTTCAGGAGGCGGCTTTGCAGGTGGCGTTTTCGATGGCGATGCTGAGGATCAAACAATCATCTTAGCAGGAGTAGATTTGACTGCAGGGAACACTTTGACTCAGCAGGCGATCATAACTTCATTGAATGGGAATATGGATACTGACTAATAAGGAGCATAAAAAGAGCGCGGTATAGCCCGCGCTTTTTTATGTCGATCGATTCATGATTTTATCCCACTGCCTTCAGCTTTTAACGCCTCACATAAATTATCGCTGAACTTGTCCTTGTGGCCAATGCGCCTTCATCTAACTACATCTAATCTTTAAATAGAGTTTGGGATATCCTCTCCCTCGTAGTCTCTATGACAACGGCCGTCAAACGGTGAGCTGGCGGCTGAACTCAAGGGAATGATCATCTTAGTACGCTGAGGTTATGGTCATGGCCAATCTTATACCTATTGCAACAGTGGTTGCTCTTCAGGGCGAGGTCTTCGTCCGCAATTCCGATGGTGAATATCGCGAAATTCAATTGGGTGACTCCATCTACGAAGGCGAAGTGATTGCGCCGACGTCGGGCGGAAGTGCCGAGCTGGCAATGAGCGACGGCAGCATGATGACCTTTGACGAGCCCTTCGATGTGGCGCTGACGACGGACATGCTAATAGATGACGCGCCCTCGGTTGACGAGTCGGCGGTGGACGATAATTCCGTCGCCGCATTACTCGCCGCTCTCGAAAGTGGCGAAGATCTAAGTGAAACCTTAGAGGCCACTGCCGCCGGTTTGACGGCTGGCGAAAGTGGTGAAGGTCACGACTTTGTGCGCCTCGCACGCATTGAAGAGACCACCGACCCCGTCACCTATGGCTTTGGTGATCCCGCGGTTAGCGAAACGACTTTCCTCCTTTCAGATCCCGAAGAAAATACTCCACCCGTAGCCGCTAATGACCCCGATGCTGATGCCGACCATGGCACTGTCTATGAAGATGGCGACAGCGATGAGGATCAAGGTACGGCGCAATCTACCTCGGGTAATGTTCTAGAGAACGATACTGATGCGGATAACGATACTCTCACCGCATCACATAATGGCAGCGACCAAGGCGACTATGGATTCCTTCAGCTAGACGCCAACGGTGATTACACATACACATTAGATAACGCGAGCGCCCAAACTCTAGCCGAGGGCGAAACGGTTACGGATGTGTTCAGCTACACCGCCGATGATGGCAATGGCGGCACGGATGAAGCCACATTAACTATTACTATTGTGGGCACCAACGACGGACCGATCATTACTTCAGAAGCGCAAGCAGGCTCGGTCACAGAAGTGGTTGATAACGATCCCAATGAAAACGTGATCAGTCACACCCAAGAGGGTGCGGTGACCTTCAGTGATGTGGATTTGACCGATACACACACCGCCGACTTCGAGGCGCAGGGTCTCGATTACGTGGGCAGCTTCTCACTGGATCCTGTGGATCAAGGTGGGGACAGTATCGGTTGGGACTTCAGCGTAGACGACAGCGTGCTGGATGGCATGGCTGCCGGTGAACAGCTGGTTCAAACCTATGCGGTAACGGTTGATGATGGCAATGGTGGCACGGCCACACAGAACGTCGTGATCACCATAACGGGCACCAACGATGCGCCTATCATTAACTCGGTGATTAATACCACGGTCTCTGAAGAGGGCTTACTTGGAGCCAATCTAGATGGAGTGGGTAATGATGACACGGGCGATAATTTAGTCGATATAAGTGGTCAAGTTAATGCCAGTGATGCTGATAATAATGACTCGCTGAGCTACACCTTATCTAGCCCACCTGCGGGATTAACTTCAGGCGGAAACGCTATTACTTGGTCAGGTAATGGTTCAGGACTTGATGGCTTAACGGATGCAACGACTCTCACCGGTAGCGCAAACGCTGCGACTATATTGGTGGTAAGTGTTGCCTCGGATGGTGCGTGGTCGGCAACACTCTCCGGCGCCATTGACCATCCCGCAGGTGCCGGTGAAACGGATATGGACTTGGCCTTCACGGTTGATGTGTCCGATGGTACTACCTCTGTCCCTGCGGCAATTACAGTCACGGTTGAAGACGACAGCCCGATTGCCAATGGAGCAGTGGACTCCACCACCTTTAATTTCGACGGCTTCAGTGCGACAGAAGATTTAAATGTGGCAATGGGCGCCGATGGTTACGGCAGCTACCAGTTTGTTGTGGACGAGGGGCTGCAAGGTATTTTGAGTGACGGGGTCACTCAAATGACATCAGGCGGCAGCGCAGTTTATCTGTTTGGTGACGGAACTGATCAGTTGGTTGGAACCACGGATAGTACTAATGCTGATCCGACTCAGGTGGTCTTTACTGTCGAGCTAAACGCCGAGGGTACTTACACTCTGAATATGAGCGGCGAACTAGATTCTGCGAGTGATTTTGATGTTGCAGGGCTTGGAAACTTAGGTATATCTGGCGGTAACGGAGCCTATTTTGTGGTCGGGTCTGATACGGGTGACACCGATGCCGATGATATTTTGATCACGGCTGTTCAGCCTAACGGCACCGTTAATACTTCTAATGATGATGTTGGTACCGGCAACCAATGGATCATTGAGGCGAGAGGCCTGCACTTTGACTTTGTTACTGAAATCAATGCGGATGGCACCTATACAGACGACAGAACTTTAACGGGTGT
>JAVJHY010889296.1:0-16366 GCA_035593235.1 Phascolosoma agassizii | reverse complement strand
ATCACAAGCTTCGGCGAGTGGTGAGCCAGCCTTTACTAATAGACCAACACATCAGTTCAGCCACTTACATAGAGACTTTGGCACCGTATTGGGCAAATAACCTGATGCGGTGCCTATGCACGATGATCACATATTACACGATGATTTAATTTTCTGACCACTTGTATGGTATCAATCTGCCCTACTTTGGTTTCATTTTTGATACTCCTAGCGGATGCTAAGCTTCATGATTATATTTTATGAACTATTAATCATGAATAGTTTTTCAATAAAGATTGAAAGTGCTTGTCCACCCAATCCAACAATGACTAAAACGATTCCACCAATCTCCATTTTTCCATATTGTTTATTTGCAATAACTAGTGATAATTCTGTGTTTATTTCATCATGAAAGAATTAGAAAAAGACATTGAACATGAATTTTCTCTCAGGGTTTTCATTCTAAAATTATAACTGATTATACTTTTTGTCATAAAATTACCTAATTTTTAGTCGTAGATTGTATCTTTTTAGAATATCGTAGATTCTAACAAGTAGAATTCAAAGATGTGGATGTGTTCCATATTGAATCATCGATGTCCAAACACGACAGGCAGGCTTTATCTGAATTTTTATCGGGTTTACATGTATTGAAAAATTAGTATAAAATGACATTTTTCATAACAGGTAAACGGATCCGACCGGACTCGAACCAATCTAGTTACAAATATGGCTTCGCAGCGTAAAACCTAGTCATGATAAAATACTGACAAATTGACTTTTCATAAAATTCTGTCCAAGTTACATCTTGTTCGGACAAGGTTTAATTCCATACCACAATATAGAATTGATCTAAATAAATGCTAAAAATGGGGTAGCTGGTCTAAATGGATTCTAACCATGTTTAGGCCAAATCAGGATTCAAAGACACCTAATTCACGAGATTTTATTTTTAATTGAATAATTTTGGGTTCAAATCGGATGGGATACATCTACACGTATGGGTAAAAAATGGGCGTAATACTTGCATTTTCATCATCCAGACAATATTTTCTCTCATCAAGATTGAATTTTGTTGAATGACAATGTAAAATTGAATCTGTCTGTTTCATTTCACACTCTCCGGAGATTTGTTTGAAGTTCTGTTACAGCAAATATTCTTCTTTTGGGATTATGACAATCAAGGCCTCGTGTGGATTCTGAAAGTTAATTTTCAGGTGGTCAAAGGATTTCTCATACACCCAGCTACCGAGACTTTCTTTGTCCTTTGCATTACACTCCTTCAAGGACACAATATATGGATAGTGAAATATGAACTAAAAGAGAATCATAGTTTGAACAATGAGTTACTCACGATTACTCGTACTTGAATGATTCAAACATATTTTGTGCAATTTTAGCATAAAGATCATATGAATTATCCAAACTATTCAATGTGATCACGAAACCACTGTCTTTGTTTACTACTACTGCAAGATCCCCTTTTACATTCATGCTGTCTATTTTTCCGGTAAATGTCATTACTCGAATAATGTTTTCCCCATTTACAACATCCCTAGTATCAATTACTTTTCCATCAAATGCAAGCATGATGACTTTTTTGTGAATATCTTCATATTCTTTAAGGGTGAGTGGAAAATTTCCAAAATTTTCTTTTTGAATTATCATATTATCACTAAAGAAATCACTATTACCTAAGACAGGTGAAGAAAAAGCAACGATGCCATTATCTGGGAATGCCCCTGCTTTTTTAAGATCATTTAGATAGGCAGGATCATCCGTAACTAACCAATCATCAGGATGGTTTATAGATATTCCAAATGATTCATTTGAATATGTTTTCCACCCCTCAGGAAGAATTTCATCAACAGGGTCAGGTGTGGGGTACAGATTAGCAGTATCTGAAATAACTATTATGTCATCTGATATCAACCACTGGATGGACTCTATAAAATCAGAATCAGAAACTTGATCATTTGCCCACCACCCGGCAGTAGACTTTATCCACTGTGGAATGCCCTCATTAATTTTTGTACTGTCTAACACCTTCAAGTTTGAATCAATCATATTAATCACATATGTTCCATAGACTTTCTCTGATGAATTTTCAACATAAGACATTTCATATTTCATTTCAAGCAGCAATCCTGTTTTTTTATCATGATAAGTTGTAACTATATAGGATGATTCATAATCATATGAAATTACATCATCCTTAATTGTAGATTTAAAAACATCCCAACTTTCACCTCCATATTTTTTTTGAACTACATCAGCAACCCGTATATTTTCAAAATCAGTAAGTCTACCAACTGTGTCTCCCACTTGGCTAGATGTTGAAATTATCAATGGAGTGTGATCATTTTTTGTTAAATCTATTTTCTGTATTGCCACTTTACGCTCATTTTGACCTTCCAATTTAACTGATCCTTCCATTGTAAAGGTTGGCCCAACAATTTTTTTTATTTCAAGTTTATGCCACTCAATATTTTCATCAGGATCCACTCCAAACCAAATGGATAAATTTTGTTTTATCCTTTCTTCCATAGATGATTTTAATTCTGGATTGTCTGAATCAACATTGTATGAAAAATCATATTTAATCCAATGCCCTTCTTTACCCTGTGTTTGTATATTTTCAGCATATGCATCATATATTCCAGATAGTAATGTTACCACAACTACAAAAAGTATTAATTTTTTCACTAAAGACTTCATCATAATGTAATAGATATGTCTTATGAGTTATTTTTTCATACATGATCCAAAAAAATAAGCGTTATTTCTGACTTAGATATTATGCAAAACTTGATGGCATGAAATTTATAATTTTAATTTCCTACAAAAAATTCATTAATGTATGAATAATATTCAAGAAATAAAAAATCATGCTGTCAATTATCTATTAGTCAAAGAGAACCTGGAAGATGTCATCACATACATGATAGGCAGAGATATCGATCCAATAAATAGCCACATAATATTTGAAGTCGATAGATGACCCCAAAATGGAATGATGTTCGTAACTTTTCCAACATACAAGTCAATTGAAACCCAAAATGTAGATCTTTCGGAAAAACTAATTTCACGGTCATTAGTTACAATTAATGATGCTGGAAATTTATTTACATATATTACTCTTCCAACTTCAATGCCATCCATACTTTTATTATTCTGATAGACAATCATATCTCCAGTTCGGATCTCATTAAAATTAATAGATTTATCAACCAATATCGAATCTAGTTCGTTTATTGTCGGACTCATATTGTCATTTTCGATGACATACAATAGATTGTAATGGGTCATAATAATCAAAATTCCAAGGACTGTTGCAATTTGACCTGAGGAACACATGATTCCCCATACCAGATTCTTTTTAGATAATGGCAAGTTCTTGTGTTTTAGTATCACATATGACACCATCCCACCCAAAATTCCAAAGATCAGGGGCAGTATTAATAAAAATCGTCCATCAGTAAATCTATCCGAAATTTCACTACTTTGTAATTGTGTATCTGTTTTTTTTGATAATGTACCCCATGGAGAAATACTTGCAGTGTCATCTGATATGAATTTGGAATATTTTTTTGTTTTTAAACGCTCAATTCTATCTTGAATTTTAGGATGGGTATTACTTACCTCCGGTGAGTTTATGTGAGAAAACAATAAAGGATTCAAGGCCACAAATTCTTTATGATAATTATTTTCACCTATAACATATTTATCATTTAAATTCAGGTCGTTAATTTTCTTTAGTGCACTAATTAAAAAATTAGAATCACCAACAAGCAAACTGCTCATTTTGTCTGCAATGTATTCCTGTCTTTTCAGTAGGGGCAAATAAAAAAACGATGTAAACGGGCCAAACTGAACTAACCATAAAAGAAATTTCCTACTCCAAGTATCCCAGTTTCCCAAATGTGCTATTTCATGAGAAATAACACTTTGAATTTCCATATTATTTAATATATTCAACAACCCTTTTGTTACAAATATCGTTGAATTTCCCCCATGTTCCACTGCAAAAGCATTTGGAATGGCAGATTTAACAACTAAAATTAATGGCATTTGTAAATTTGTTTTATCGATTATTTGCTGTGTGATTTTTTTGATGTCATAATTTTCTTCTGCGAGGTTTTTAATTTCATTAATATGTTTTTGGATGCTGTGACTATATAATAAAAAATATGATACGGTGCCAAATAAAATAAGAAACAAAACAGGTATTTTTACAGGACTTACTTCAGAAGGATTGTAGAAATTAGATATCACACCAAGAAAAATAACTAAAATGAGTATTAGAAAATATATTAAAAGAGTATGAAATATTTTATGATCAAATTTTATTATATTCATGACAATCAATTTTCATGTCATCTATTAACTTTTTCAAGTATTTGAAAAAACTTTTTAGAAACATCACATTTTTCTTTCCACAAAACAAACATTGTTCTTCTTTTTTCATTTTTTTGATAATCTAAAAAATATTATATTTACACAGAATTCTAAAAAAAATTCCAATATTGGTTTTATACCTCTCTATTCTTTGTCAACTTGATCATCATCACATTTACACATATGAGTAAATCCTATCTTTGCAACAATAGCTGCTGCTGCAAAAGGAGCAAGTTCAGGTTGGGCACCTCCCGTATAGATGCCCATGAAATAAGGGACTAATTTTTCAGCTAATGCCACCCCTTCCAATTTTTTTATTTTTTTCTTGTATTTGCAGAATTGTATAATTTTACATAGTTCTTGGATTGCCTGATTAGAAAGTTTAAGTTGTTTCAATGAAAAATATGATGGAAGAAAATTATCAAATAAGGTAGTTTTCAACATGTAATATTCTTCTGAATCTTTTTTGGGCAATGTTATTTCAAAAATATCTATCAAATACTTTCGTTGAATTTCATCTAATTCCTCGAAGGATTTATTGAAAAATTCTTCTAGTTTCTCAGTTTGATTGTTTGTTACCACATCCGTTAAACCTCCATCATCTCCCTGTTCAAAGTAACATGAATCTTATCTATAAGTAAGGCGTCCTAGAAGCATACAAGAAATTATTAATGATAATTATAATATCTAAACCAGAAAATTATGTGGCTAATAATAAGGATCAATTAGGGTACCTGACTCAACCGGTCTCTAGTACTAAATTGGCCCTATTTTGCGGTCCATTATTTAAATAAAATCCATCTTGTTGAGATTTTCAAAGAATTACTAAAGATGCGGAATGTCCAAAAGCAATATAATTTTTTTGCAGATCAAAATCAAAAATGAAACAAAAGACAGATGTTATCAAAGATATTGTAGAGAACTATCAGAATCACAAATAGATGTACTCAGTATGATGATGATGGATACAGTTGTTTCAATTGTAATCATCATAGCATTGTTTATGGCACGTAAGATTCTGATAAAAAACCTTGGAAAACGGATGAAATTTTTATTTTTACAATATCGTGAGAAAATAAAACAAAATAACTCTTGTAATATGCTTTCTCGTGTCAGATAGCATAAAGTGTGAGGGTGTGACTCTGATCATCTCATAATTATCTATCTAATATCTCAAATCTGAAAACAAGAAAAATTAAAAAAAGAAGTGTAATGAATTCGATCTTTTACCACGTTAACATCTGTATATGATTCTATTTCCAAGGATCTGATTCATCGTCTCAATGTTCAAGAATTCACAAAAGAGCAACATCAAATATAGTGAGTTGTATTTGGCAGAAGAAAAAGATATTAGTTTAAAAAATATGTCTTATGAAAATATCTCACGATTGCACTCTTTAATGTTTACACCATTGTTTTTGAATATCTCGATAAATTTGTCATAAATAATTCCAAAGTCAACAGAATCAGATACGTTTGATAAGGATAAAGATGCAGAAATTCTGCTTTTATCTGCAATAAAATTCATCTTTTCATCTGTCTCTTCATCTGTCTCATCACATTTTTCTTCACATAAGATATCAATATGTGATTTTTGGAATTTTTTAATCATGTCAGAGATTGTTGCTTTAGATGTATGTCCTTTAACTTGTTTTAAAATTGAGTAAAAAGTACTCTTTGTCATGTTAAGATCTTTTGTAATATTTTCATTCAAATTAATGAAGACGTCTACGAGGTCTTTATTGAGATGACATGTCTTCCATGTACTTTTATCTTCCTTATCATCTGTTATGAAATGGTTTAAAATTTTATGATAATAATAATCTAAATAGATGATGCTATCCAATCTCCCTTCTCTAAGAATTGCAGGATCAAGGTCACACAAATTGTTGGTAGCTATATAATAGATTATTTTTTTATTATCTGCAAGATCATTAAGCTTTGTTAACATCATATTTGTAAATAACCGATTTTCCAAAGTAATTGTTTTATCTGAACGATCTCGTATTGATTCATCGATCTCATCAAAAAGAATTATTGTTTTTGTCATATGTTCAAGCATAAAGAAAATTTGTGATATTGATTTTGCTGCATTATTAATCCCTTGACTTAATAAATTACTTGTATCGATTCGTACAAATGACCATCCTAGTACACTGGCAACATATTTTGTAATACTGGTTTTGCCCGTACCTGGAGGGCCATGAATTAAGATTGAATTTGGCAATGTTCCCCAATTCTCTTTGGTTGTTGCAAGTCTAGGCTCTATCATCGATATCATTATTTCTTTGAAACTGTGCTTTTTCCCATCATGCAATACCCTAGAATCTGGAACTGACAAGAATGAGCATCCATTTTTTTTATCATTGTACTGTCCACGTAATTCTGCAAGTACCTCTTTTGTAATCTGCTTGTCCAGTATTTCAATTATTTTGTAAATTGAGGTATACACCAATGCTGTACTCCAACATTCTGGATGTCCTTTGGGGTTTGAGGATAACGGATTTCTCCAACCTGAGAATTGATTTTGATTTTCAAATTTATCATATACAACATCAGTTCGCCTCATTTGTTCTATCCAATCTACTGCACTTTCTATGGATTTGATAAAATAGGGTAATGTATTGCCATGTGGTTCGGTCATCATTAGAAGTTCATAAAGAGAAATTAATGCAAAAGGATATGCGTTTCCATCATTTCCAGGTATGGCTAAAATTGGAAGATATTTTTTCCATAAACCAAAATCTTGTTGTTTTTGAAAAACGTCTTTAATTATTGTATTTACATAAGTACTATTACGAGGCTCCAAGTGTAAATCTTGTAGATGTTTTTTGTAATGTGAACCGTAAAATCTATTATACATTCTCAGACAAAAAATAGATCGAACAGGATCTGCTTCATCATTTGAGGGGTTATGGAAATGGGTTGATTGGCGATATAATTCATCTTTTGTCCAGGTTAAAATGGACTTTAAAATATATTTCACATTGGTTTTGGATGGGTATGTTTTTGAAGAAACAATAATTGTTTTTTTTGGATCTGTTTCAGTGTAAGGATCATCATCTGTAAAAACTACAAATCGCTTATCTGTTTCATCTTTTTCTGTTTTTTCAACTGTAAAGTTTTCATGATCACTAATACCTTTTTCATCATCTAAATATTCATAAAATGTCAATAAAATCAAAGAATTCCAATATGTCAGAAAACCTGAAACATCATGATTATCACTAAATCGTATTACACCAAGATGCTCTTCATCTTTAAAATTTTTGATTATTTCTGATAATGCTGTGACTATCATTTTGTCATTTAGGAATTCTTTAAATTTTATGGGTGCGTTATGTTTGTCAATTTCAGTATATTTTATAATATAACGTAGCAAAAAAGGACTAGTATAAGGATCAAAAGGTTCATCAAAAAATGAATACCACCATCTGGTGCTATTTGTCATTAATTGATTTTTAAATTCATCAAAAATCTTTTCTTTATTTTGTCCAATATCTTCTTTAATTTCAGACAATTCCTTTCCAGAATCCAACAATGATAAAAGAGCAAAACAAGTAGACATTGTACCATCTTCTAATTTTTCATTCACATACCTAGGTCTAGAATACAATTGAGTTTTTTCACCATATGTTTTAAGATCATCTATGTGATTACTGGACATGTCAATGAGTCTTTTTCGTAAATCTACATATTTTGTAATAGTGTCAACATGACTCACATTCTTGTATTTCATTTATGTTATTAAAACAATATCATCCTAATTCCATCCGACTATTGATAGAATATATCTAAGTTATTCATGTACATATTTTCCAAAGACAGGATATTAGTAGTAGATTAAAATCCAAAAAGGAATTAAAATTTTGATTATATTATTAATGTAAAATAAATTTTATTTGGACTCAGATCAAATACAAAATCCTTTGAAGGTACATCGACCTCTTTTTTGGAATAATGACTACCTTGCTTTCATTTCCAGAGATTTCTAAATTAATGCTGTTTACTGTCTTTGAATACAATGTCTGTCGGGAATTGTCTTTTTCTACTACCTTGACTACCAATCCCACATCATACAGCCTCTCAATTTTTCTATACACTGTAGGAATAGCCAATCCGGTTTGGTCAGATATCTCATTGATTGTCGTCTTCTCATTAATTGCAGTCAACATCAAAACAATTGACGGGTCTCCAATCACCTTAAGAAATACAGAAAACTGCTCCATGTCATTTTGAAACTCTATCCTTTCAATCCTCCTTGTGTCCTTTTGTGATTTTAGAAACTCTGCAAGCAGCTGATCAAAATCACAATTTAGCTGTTTTTTTAGTATCGGATTCAGACTAGTCAGAAACCTGCTTCGGGGAATGTCCTCGATTTTTTTCTGATGCGTTGTTGTGACCTTTTCTTTGACCATATGCATCGCAGGATTTCCATACTGGCTTGAGAGCACGTCCATGAGAATGTCTGTCCTGTTCAAGAAATATTTTTGTGCCCTCATGACTTAAAAATAATCAGGCGGTTCTTACGCCGTAAGAACTCGGGTCAATTTTATTAACTATTATTCGTTGATGGCCATATGGCCACTCCGTCCCAGATTGAAAAACCTGCCGGCTTATCTTTCCATGTTTGTCTCAAATTCCGTATTCTAAAAAATGAGATGCATAACGTAAAGAACCAAAAAGGCTAATCGATTCAGTAGTAAGAATGACTCCATTATTTATGGCATTGTCTGTTTGCATACTCTCTGTCTTTTTTGGCATTTCTCCAGGAGATGGTATTCATCATGAATGGTCTCAAACAATATGAAATTGATGAATTATTTGAATTTTAAATACTCTGATATTAACATAAATTGTTTTAATATGTTTGAGATTTTTGAGCAAAGTGACATTGAAGAGATAATTGAGGTTAACAAGCTAATTTGCTCTTATGATGATGACCCAATAGGTGTTGACAGAAAAATCCTCGATGCCATATTTGATAAAGTAAATTCATTTAGGGATACAGGAAATAGGCGAGAAAGGATTATCAAAAAAACAACATATATCGTTGCAGGAATCTCTTATAATCAACCATTTCTAGATGGTAATCGAAGAACATCATTTTATCTTCTGAAGAACTTTCTTGGAAGAAATGGATTTACTATAAGATTATACAATGAAGAAGAGGAGGATGTACTTGCAGACATACTTCAGCGTACTGCTGAAGTAAAATTTGAAGATGACCTAACAATATACTCTGAAGTAGAAGAGTATTTGACACAGAAAATAGAAGATATGAAATTTGATTATTTGTAGGAAAGTTTTTTGAAGAGTTCAGGATCTGCATCTATCATATCCTTTACTTCCTCTACCATCTTTGAATTCTTTACTCCTTTTGGAAGAGTTGCTATAACAGACATGTATTTAATTTCATGAATTTACTATATAATTATTTGGCATTATTACTATAATGTATCAAGACGAAATTTAAACAAAAATGAAGCGTCCTCGTCTGGATTTGAAATTATTGTTTGAATCCACTACTCTTGGTTTTTAGGTTTAAGTTTGGTCTCAAACAACGGGCAAGTACTTGAAGTTTCAAAATATGAAAATTTCCTATACAAATCATTATGGAAGTAATTTATCTGTTATTTTGATTTGTGAAATATGAAAAACAGAGAATGATTTCCTCAATTTTTTTTGTTTTGATTCAATTTTTCTAATGACATTTCTTTAGCATATGATGCGTAAATATATTCAGGATCTACTTCTAATGCTTTGTCGTACCAGATAATAGCTTCCTCATACTGTTCAAGGTTGTGTAATGCAAAGCCTTTGCTGACTAATGAAATCACATATTCAGGATCTACTTCTAATGCTTTGTCGTATGAAATAATAGCTTCCTCATACTGTCCAAGCTCGTTAAATGCAACACCTTTACTATGTAACGCAACAACATATTCAGGATCTACTTCTAATGCTTTGTCGTACCAGATAATAGCTTCCTCATACTGTCCAAGATCACTTAACATCATACCCCTACCAGTTAATGCAATAGACTGATCAGGATCTACTTCTAATGCTTTGTCGTACCAGATAATAGCTTCCTCATGTTGGTCAAGTTGATTTAATGCAAAACCTTTACCATTTAACGCCTCAAAATAATCCGACTCTACTTCTAATGCTTTGTCGTATGAAATAATAGCTTCCTCATACTGTCCAAGCTCGTTAAATGTAATTCCCTTACCCGTTAACGCAATAATCCTACCAGGATCTACTTCTAATGCTTTGTCGTATGAAATAATAGCTTCCTCATACTGTCCAAGCTCGTTCAATAAAATACCCTTGTTAACTAACACCAAAACATTGTGTTTATCATCTGACAACATCTGATCATACAACTTGATGGTTTTTTCATACTCTCCCAAATAATAGAAATAATTTGCTTGTACGACAAGAAGATCATCATCAATTGGTGTTTTGCCTTCTAATTTTTTTAATTCCTTATCAATTTCTTCTTGTGTTTCTTTGGAAATTTGAGGTGGATTGTCTGGAGTGAGTTCATCATCGATGCCTGCTTGCTCTAGGAGTTTTTCTATATTTTTTGCAATATCCTCAATTGTAGGATCTGGTCCAGAAATAATATCATAAATAGGTGAAAATACAAAAGAACCCAAACCCGACCCTATGATTAAAAAAAGTATATTACTTTTGTAATTTTTCAAAATGGGATTGCTAGTCAAATATTGCTTCTCAAGATACAGAGTATTAATTGTATTCTCACTTAATCTCAAAGAAAGAATATTGATGAGATAGAATTGATTATTGAATCTGGATATTCACCCTAATCAATTGAAAATAACCTATAACCTGTATTTTGAGTCTACATAAAATTATGATAATTGCATATGGCCTTTATCGTCACAAAAACGTCTTTTGAGTTTAGAAGATTATTTAATCAAATGAACAATTCTAAAATTTAGAAATTCAATACATGGAGGACGTAAATGAACTCCAGACTTTTAATGTTGACAGTAATTCTTATCGGCTTTTCATCACTGCTTTTGCTTCTTGTAGTCTATGACACTCCTCCTCCTCCTCCTGCTGAACCCGTCATGGAGGCTAGACCTGATCTTAAAGAAGTGGTTCATGCAGATACATCTTGTTCCATATTTTGGCGTGTCGAACTGTCTGAAATGTGAAATGATCTGGATTATGATTACAAGAATGATCCAATATTCATAGTGTTCTGAAGCATTAAATTTACAAAATACATTAGGTGACAAGTAGAATTGAATGATAAAGTAAAAAACAAGGTGAATCTCTGGTCTCAAATTACAATTATGTGTATGCCGTTGCTGGGTTTCTTACTGATCTATTTCTTTACTCCAAACACATCCTCAGAGTACAATTTGGCTAAGCTTGCTCCTGATTTGAGTTACTCTGTATCATCAGTTGCAGCTAGTTTTTTTATATTGTTTTTTGCACTACATTTTACGCCCATTTACGCATTTTATCGTGTTGGAAAAACCTATTTGGGATTACTTTTCATTCCCATACCGTTCATCTTCTCACTTTTTATAGGCGGTACTCTCACAGGGGATTTTGAACCTCTTGTTAATTCCACGATCATGTTTACGATAATCTTCGTGATTCTTCTAACTCACTTTACTTTTTCGTGGAACAAGAATGCCGATCAACATGGGGTGAAGACATCAACATGACAACCGTAGGAGTAAAGTGTAAATGAAAACTAGAAATAAAATAATCAGTATAACTATAGGAATTTTTGTAATTTTTATGGTGGTAAATATGAACGGATCCGTTTGTATTTTTGTTGAAGAATGTACTCCAAGTAATTGGTTGTTTTCTAACAATGGCTGTGATAATTTTCTAAGAGATGACGCTTTTATCAATTCACTAATTGGTTGAGTTGAAATCCAAATAGATATTGTATCATATCTTTGTAAATCCTTATCATGGTCACTTATAGAGATATTTTGAGGAGTACATCCTCGTGCACCTGGAATAATGTTCCATTCTGATGATGGTACATGCTCACCGGGAACAGCAATCATAGGAAAAAAGTAAAGAACTTTGTAACGGGAACAAATTTTTGAAAGATCTAGTGTGGGACCTTTTGTTGATGGCAGTATCGTGTTGGATATTGTCATTCCTAAGAGATGATCAGATTCCCCATCATCAATTGGTTGCGGAAGATCATCAGGCAATGTTGTGAATTCTTCTACCATATTATACTGTGAATCATTCCACACTACTTAACGATGTATTACCAAGAAATACAATATGAAAAAATATTACAATAAAAAAACAAAAAAGTAAATTTCTGACTATTGTTGTTTTGGAGATTCCCAGATGCCAATTACGTTTCCCTCGGTATCTGATATTAGGGCATAGAAACCAAATTGACCAATATCTGTTTTAGGCATGATGGTCTTGCCGTCTGAACTTTCAATCTTTTTGAGATGGTCATCAATTGATTCTACCTGAATTGCCACGACTGGATGCTGAGCAGTTTCAGATTTTCTTTGAAACATTCCTCCATTGATTGCACCCGGACTCTTTGGCTGCATTGTTTTTGGATCAGATTCTGTTGTGTTGGCCAACATATAGTCACCCATATCAGGTACTGGAGATATGTTCCATCCAAAAACATCTTGGTAGAATTTTTGTGCACGTTCTTTTTGATCAAATGGTATTTCAAACCATACTACGCTGTTCATGATTAAAGAATATTTTTGATGTTATTAAATAGATGGTAATTAGATTGAAATTCAAATAAAAAAGATGATCATATCTTGAGAAAATAGTGTTGTTAAAATTTATTCTATGTTGTCAAGTGGGTAAATTGGAAGTGTATTGGTATGTTCTAATCGGTGCAGGCATATTCATTCCAATCTTCTCCAGGATGCATGGCAGCTTGAGCATCTGAACGTGTCAATTTCATCATGGTACAGCAGTCTGAGACGAAAACACTTTGGACACTCTACAAAGGAAGTGTCATCTTTTCTAATGTTCATAAGCAATGCCTCTTTTACCTGTTCGGGAGTTTTTTCTTTCTTGAATTCTCTTTCCACCTTTAACAGTAATCGATAACATATTGCAATGTCTTTTCGTGGCTCACCACCTGCATCAGATATCTCCTTTATTGTGTACGGGGTATTGTTAGTGCGAGCCATAAAGTAAATGATTGCAGATGCAATCGTATAATGAGATCTGCCCTGAAACATCTGTGAATTTCCCACTGCATTGTGAAATCTGATAGAATCCTCCAACAGTGGCCTTGGCATGTGCAACTTTTGCGCCAAATTCTTGTAGAACCTAATTACATCCTCGTTGATAATTGCCACATCTATGAATGTGTAATTGCAAGTACAAATAGATTAATTCTCTGAGCAGACAGTCAAAGAATCATTCTCAAAGAAACATGGGATGACTCTAGTGCATTTCAGTGATCTGATTATTGTTTTACATTAGAACATCTACACCATGAAAAAGAAAAATGACAAAATAAAGCAAACAATTCAAACAAATTATGACCATTTTTTTCACAAGAACCTTGTTTATCCTGATTTTATCTCAGAAAAATAATTGTCATCTGAAGAACCAATCAAGAAAGGAAGAAGCGGTGCTTGGTATCTTTTGCCGATACTTCTTACGATAGTTGGAGGAGTCATAGCATACTTTGTGATAAAAGATGATGACCCAAAAAAGGCAAAGAATTGTCTTTACCTTGGAATAATACTGACGGTCATCTGGATAGCGTTCAGTGCAGTATCAGGTGCAATGTTTGCATCCCAAATGGAAAATTCAGCTTTCTTTGATGGGGATATGGGTAACTATGATGAGATTGAGACAACAGAGAATCTCACTCCAGAAGAGATGGCTCTCCTACATGAAGAGGAAATGAACCAAATTTTTGAATCAATGCCATACGAGCATGAAGTGTTTGGACTAGACATTGGATATCTGCAACTGCAAAATGAGCAAGGCATCGCAGTCACAGAATTCAGCAAAGATGAAACATATTCTGTTGTCACCGAAATAACAAATACAGATGATTTTGAAAAAAACATTCACTATACGGTTGGCATGTTCAATTGGCAAATAGGCTTTGAAGAATTTACCC
The DNA here is from genome assembly GCA_035593235.1 of Phascolosoma agassizii. Lineage (NCBI taxonomy): Eukaryota > Metazoa > Annelida > Sipuncula > Phascolosomatiformes > Phascolosomatidae > Phascolosoma > Phascolosoma agassizii. The sequence continues at coordinate 1,854 of JAVJHY010889296.1, read as the reverse complement.
GTGATGAGTTAACCATTCCCGCATTTGATACTGTTACCGTAAGTCATGACAACATGGCAATTGCCATTGCAGAGAATTATGAGTTGGGATTGGAAGTCGTTGATGTAGATAGAGTAGAACAGTTATTAGAAGAGTATAATGCTGCAGACCTTCCTGGTTGGAAGCCATATTCTAAAATTCTTGACTTGACAGAACATCAATAATTTTCAAGTAATCCATTTGTCAGGACATCTAATCTGGAAATAACTTTTGTATTGCATCATAGATTAACCACGCGCACAAAAACGGCAATGCAAAAAAAGATGTTGCCATGATTGGCATGTATATTTCCTCAAATGTTTTTTTATCCACGTCTACATCAGTGAAAAATGGAATGTATACTCCGATGTAAAATGTGATAATTATCAGTGCTGAAAGAATTGATGCAGATGTTTTCAGTTTCATTTTAAATTGTAATTTGTTTATCGGTATAAAATAATGCTTTGATGAAAAATTATTCAAGATGATTGAATTCTGTACATGCTAGATGAACAAATTACTATACATTACTTTATCTCAGCATTGTTCTACAAATATCATAGAACCCTTTATGAGTATCTAAAATCATTTTTAATTGCATGAAATTTTTCTCTATGATAATTCTCGGAATTACCGTATCCCTATCTTTACCAGTATATTCATATCTAGTTCCAACATTTGCTGAACCCTCATCATGCATAATTGTGGATAGATATCTTCCCTGCATTGATTCAAAATACGTATCCCCATTTGAAACAGATTCAAACTTTATACTGGCCAAACTAAACTGGAGCCAGGCCAGTTTCCCTATTAACAATGGAACGGGTTTTGTGAGTGTATCTCTACAAGATCCTGATCTGAATACAAAATCAGATTTCAAGGAATCGACAAACGTCTTTGTTCTTTCCGATAGTGAGACAGAAATTCACGTCATAAAACTACAGGAAACTGAAGACAATTCTGGCATCTTTGAAAGAAAGTTAGGGATAAGCAGTTTTAGGTCTGCACCAAGCGTGATTTTAGCTCATCAGGGAGACACAATTACTGCAATGTACATTGACTTGACAATGCCTCCGGGATACCATGCATCTGAAAGCCATCTTATATCTCATGCAATAATTGGAAGTTCCGGCCCTCCACTTGAACGTGTGATGGTATCAAATGCACAAATTAAAGATATTACTTTACAAAATGCAAAACATTCCCCAAAAATCGATGAGCAGATTCTTTTAACAACAGAACTTACTTCAAATGAGAATCATCCTCAGTCATTTGTATGGATATCTCAGATAAGCGATAGAACTGGTCATATCATGTCACTTTCTTGGATTGAGGGTACCATGAATCCTATGACATCGTTTAACCCCACAACATCATGGATTCCAAAGCAACAGGGGACCTATGATGCAGTATTTTTTGTATGGGAAAGTCTAACTAATCCTAGCGCATTGTCTCCTCCGATAGAACTAGAGTTTACTGTGTCTGATTAGATTGGTTTTGTATCTTTAATTTTTGCAATTTGTTGTTGTTTCCTGTATCGTGAAGAAAAATAAATGATGAACTAATCTAATTCTTAAGGAATTCTCATGTTGACTTTGTATTCATGATCTTTGCAATCTCTTTTTTGTTCGAACGCCACGCAAAGACATGCAGTACTCCGATGATTCCCGCTAGAATTGCTGAACCCATTATGTCAATCTCAAATGGTTGTCCTGGTTGTCTAATCGTGGCAATGCTTGGAAATAAAATGACAAATGCCCCCTCTATGCCAAGCTGGATTGCAACTGCCTTTTTGCCAAATTTTTGATACAGGTTGCGAAAGATGTCGTTTGCCTC
>JAVJHY010889295.1:0-68523 GCA_035593235.1 Phascolosoma agassizii | reverse complement strand
TCTCGTAGTCAACGAACTCGAATTCGGCGTCGTCGGCCAGCGGCCGTTCATACAATTCGGCTAGTGCATCGACCAGTTCCGAATCGCCAATTGTCCCCAGCCGCCTGAGCGCTGCGGTAGCCGATATTCCCGTTTCAGATTGCAAGACACGTAGCTGATTGTGGTGAGCTTCAGGCAACTTGCCGTTGCGGACGAGGAAATCAATGAGGTCCGGCGCCGCGGAGGGCATTTCGGGGTTCGCGATCTCAGGCATATTCGTTTATCGGTGAAGCTCGTTTGTTTAAGCAACCCTTAGTGTATTGAATATACGCGTGACAAGCGACGCACGCGCTGCGGGCGGCCGGTCGTAATCGGCGGGGGCATATTAGCTAATTCGCTTATTCCATTAAATCAAAAATAAAACAATTAACGAGATAAATGAATCTAGTAAAATACAAAAAGAATTCATAAATTGTGAAAGGTTTTGCAGCATTAACGTTTCTATTAGTTGGGAGGGCAGCCTCGGGTGCGCCTGCGCGCAATAAAAAAGCTTAAAAAAGACACGACCAAAAAAACGGCTATCGCGGACGATGCCAGCTTAGAGCAATGACGAGTTAGTAGCTAAGTTCCGCTATCGAATGTTCGTTTGGACGTGAAGCTCCCGCAAAACGTTGCCCTTAATAACCACAATGATAAGGAGTTAGGTATGACTAAAGGGACAAACGACTCTGTCGAGCAAGACTCGGCCAAGTTGAATCGCCGCGAAATGCTAGGTAGCGCCGGTGTGGGCGCTGCTGGTCTCGGCGCGGCAGTTGCCGCCGGCGGGATTATGGCAACGTCCGACGCATTGGCCGCGCCGCATAATTATCGCAGCCAAAACCAACGATTCCCAGGAATCCAACCGCGTAACGTTCAACGACGTCGGCGATTTCCGGACTATAACGGCGAATGGGTAGCATTACCCAAAAACCCGTTTGGCGGATTCGACACCGCACTAATGTACATGGCGGAAGGCGTGCAGGGGATCGATCCCGATTCGCCTCAATTTCCAAACGGTGCATTGTCAAATGTAAGTGGCTTATTTGAAGCCCATACATTGCGCGGGATTGCGGATATGCCGCTAGCGGCCGACACCGGCCAACCACTAGCGCCAATTTACAGTGGCGTTGGCGGCAACGAAATCCCGTCACGATCGGCCGAATACTGGAATCGAGATATTCTCGGATTATCCAATGAGGCTATTCGCGATGATCTGTGGGGTGCGATGAATTGGCACCGCCGCATGTGGGGTCTGGATTTTGATGATCCGGCGATGGACGGTTTTGATCCGTTTGGCCCGGTCTACCAATATCCTGGTAGCCCCGACGCCGACAATGAAGCGAGCCTGTTCTCGCCTCGTTACGCCGGTATTTTTAATGATGCTGGTGAAATTGAAGGCTGGGCACGTTGTGCGCCTACCTTGTTAGCGCCAGATACCGCTTATACCTTAGTTGCTCGGTCAGGCCGCTTAAACCCGAACTACACGGGCGGCATCAAGGTCAACGGTCGTCCGACGAAAACCACCGCAGCCTCGCCGGAATGGCCCGGTAAGGTACGTGACGGCGGTTTCTGGGGTGGTTGTGTCGAACCGATGGACGTGTTGGCGCAAATCCAGGCCGTCGGCCGTGGTGAGCGACCTTTCACGACGCCGGATTACCCACATCCAGCACTGAGTGGTTCAACGCCGCCAAACCCGGATAAGCGTGGTTCATATGCCCCTGCCGCGACGACCGCGCCAAATGGCGAAGGTCCGAAGTGGGGTCAATGGTGGCGACGGGTTTCGCCTATCGTCGGGATTGATTGCGACGATCCAGCGCTGCTAGCGCAAGTGCCGAGTATCGACGCAACTCAAGACATCCGTACCGCAGCAGATTCCAATTTGTCCGTGCCAGGCTCTGGTGGCAGTATTCCTGCTCGTCCAGCAGCCCGTCCGCGCTGGCCGATTGGGTATCTACCGCGTGGCTCGGATTTCTTCTGGGGTAACTACAACCTCAAGTTGGGTCGTAAAGAGAAAACGATTACTTTGCACTACCAGTCTGAAGTGCCAACCTCATTCCGTCCTTCCGACGGTGTGCCGGAATCGTTCCCGTGCGATCTAAACCCGAATCCAGGTAGCGCTGAAATTAATTATCGCTACGACATGGACGCGGAAACTGGGATCCAGCTGTTCGACTCGAGGGGTAATATTTCGGGTTTCCCGGATCCCAGCAACTACGAGCTCGACGGGCAGATGTCATTGGGCGCACCGGGCCACTATGGACGTGTGCACGGTACGACTTATCCAAGATCAAAACGTAAAGATGGCGTGGTTACCTACCATTTCAGAAACACTCTGTTATGGCCGCCGCGTCTCAACGTTAAGGTGCTTGGGGATCCAGCGCAGAAAAACTTCGGCAATATCAACTGGACAATTCCAACGAAGGGCGACCTCGGTGAGGCGAACCCCTTCGCATTGAATCCGTTTAATTGATGCCAAAGCGGTATTCAGTTTTTAAAGACTGAAGATCCCCGCTAGTAGGTAAATTAGAGGGACGGGTGGATACACCCGTCCCTTCTTTTTTTTGTACACTTAGAAAGTCGCTAATAAAAATTGATTTGGAGAGCAGTATGTCTGACGAAACGACGTCGGCCGCAACGGACGATGACGAAGAACAGCATGGTAAGTCGCCGCAAGACTATTTGGACTTGGCGCTGCAGGCCGCCAATGATCAGAATATGCCTACGAGTGAACTACTCGGTATTTTTTATTATTACACTCACGGCGTTGCCGCGACCTATCGTGATGACGTGCTGAAAAACGCGCTATCGACGCCAGCCGACAACTAGCTAAAACGGCGGCGAACGCGTGTTGAAGGATTACAATTGCGTTCGCCGCGCGCTTTAGTGCTTAGGGTTGTTTTAACTTTCTATTTCTCTTGTCGGGCATACATCGCCCGTTAGGGATCGCTGCAATGGTTTCTGCCGGCGTTGTCACTGAACGGCAACGCGGCGCATCCATACCGTCACTATGGAGAGCGCTCGCTAATCGATATCTGAGGGCAAAAAGTCGAACGAACCCTCCGAATGAAAGTAAAACGTACACGGTTCTTCTGAAACGCATGCAGTGACGTGCTCAACCCCCGCCGGCACAAACCAGTAATCTCCTGCCTGGAGCCGCCGCGCAGATGCCACCGGTTCGCTAAAGAACGGATTCACGACGGTTCCCGAGAGGACCACGCCGTGGTAGGTATAGGAATGGGTATGTAACGGCGATGTACCGCCTGGCACGAATTCTCCTATCGTCCCGTGTGCACCGGCGCTTCGATTTCCCCAAAGCGTATACATCCGAGCAAACGGACTGACGATCGATTCGGGCTTGGCTAACTCGGCGGCTATTTCGTCCACAGAAATTTCTTGCGCGGTCGTATTCACCGCATCACCGTCGCTGACGTCGGTACTAAAATCGAACGCGCCACGCGAATGGAAATAGAACAAACAATTGTTTTCCGCCCCTGCATCGCATGCGGTTGTGTGTATCGCGTTGGCCGGCACACTCCAAAATGAACCTGCCGGTAATGCCTTTGCTGTCGCAACATCACCGTTCGGCATCGCGCCGAAGGGATTCTTAACGACGCCTTGAATGACGACACCATAATACGTACTGCTATGCACATGATCGGGCGCCGCACTTTGGGGTGCGAAATCGCCAAATGTACCGTGGGCGCTCGAAAACAACGTGCCCCAAGCCGGCGCGAAATTGACGAATGGCGCAGGGTCGATCGAGTAATCGATATCGTCGAATTGGGTAAGTGTTGTGCCCGTGTCGCAGACTTCGCCAGAGGTAAGCAGCGCTTCCACGTGATTGATAGTCGCGTTTGCGAAATCTGCTAATGCCTCGATTTCCGCGCTTTGTTCGGGTACGAGAGACAACTTAGCGTCGAGTTTTACAAGACTGCGCTGTGTCTTGTTAAGTAGGTGTTCGGCCACGTTAGCTCGCTCAGGACATTTTTCGTACGCTTTCAGTGCCCGTCGATTCGCTTTGCGCGCATTGCGTTTCGCACCGCGCGCACCTGGCGATGCATTAGATAGAATATCTGTAGATGTTTCCTTTATGGCATTCGTCGCGGTTTTTGTCTCGAATAGATCCTTATCCGCCGCGCTTACCGGTAAGACGCAGGCGCTGGCCAACACGACGATGCCGATTTTGATGGTAATTCTCATGTGCTCATCTCCATTACTACTAATGAATTTAGATCCCAGTAGTCGTCGACCGTCATAGTGCGGCGACAGCGGGCCAACTCGGGCCCGACCTGGGGAATGAGCAAACTAACGGTTTAAAGAGTGGGCCGACATGTGTGGGCGTCGCAGATTTTTGTCCGATCGTACGCCAAGCGAATCGCCCGTGCGTCGCAGCGCGCACGCGATGCTTGAAATAGAATATCGCGACGGCGTGAAACGAGTAGGGCGAGAAGATTAACCCGTGACGATTGCTTCGAGACCGTGCGGACTCAGGATTTCAATCCAGTAGCCATCTGGATCTTTGATGAACGCTAGGCCTTTCATCTTGCCGTCATCCGGGCGTTTAACAAACTCGACACCGTTTTTTTCGAAACGCTCGCACGCGGCATAGACATCGGGGACCGAAATACCGATGTGGCCGAACCCCTGCGGCGCGGCGTTGCCATCGTGATAACCAGCAAAATCTGGGTCGCTCTCCGTGCCCCAGTTATGGGTGATTTCCGCTAGCGCAGGGCGGCCGAACACCCAGCGGGCGCGTTCCGCTTTATCCTCTGGAATCTTTTCGCCTGTTTCGAGATAGCCCATAAAGAACAAGGTAAATTTCATATCTGGAAAATCGAATCGATCGAGTAAAGTCATGCCAAGTATGTCGCGATAAAATGCCACGGATACCTCACCGTCGCGCACTCTAAGCATTGTTTGGTTCATCACATATCCCGCAGTTGCGGCCTGGTTCGTCATCTTCGCTCCTCGATTATTGGGGTAGATCGTTAACGCCAGATTATCTCATTTTTCACGGTGTGTTTCCGAACAAAGCGCCGGGGCAACAAAATGCGGCAACGCGACCAAACCTTACACGCCGCGGAGTCCTATTACGCCGACGCTTTGGTCGGCGTACTGGAAATCGGCTAAAGCGCTAGTCTGATACGTGCGACGTAGCTGGTCATTGTTCCGTGTGTCGACGAAATTGATCAATCCAAGGAAGGGGAACGTCGCTGTCAAAATACCTTTGCCACCTTAATAATCGAAGCGGCCTTAGCATCGAGTACCTAGTTACTGTTTATCCTGTCGCGAATAATTGCAGCGCGATAAGGCGATATCGCCCCGCCCCCCGAGTTAGGGATTTTCGTTAACAAGATCGAATTAAGTATCGTATGCCTGGAGTTGATTACGGGCTCTTCAATGGACCGATGGTCTGGAGCGCAGGCGACGTTAGCTGAGGGTCGAGCGTTTGTAGGGATGGGGAGGTTAATGTGGGAACGGTCACCTGCGGATTTAATGGTTGTAATGCACCGTCGCCTAGCGTCTCTAACGTTGGCGCGGATAGTTGGGGTTGCAAAGACTGCAGCGTGGAACCGTCTAGCGTCTCTATGGTTGGTACGGATAGCTGCGGTTGCAATGTTTGCAGCGCGGAACCGTCTAGCGTCTCTATGGTTGGTACGGATAGCTGCGGTTGCAACGTTTGCAGCGCGGAACCGTCTAGCGTCTCTATGGTTGGTACGGATAGCTGCGGTTGTAACGTTTGCAGCGCGGAACCGTCTAGCGCTTCTAGGGTTGGTGTGGATAGTTGGGGTTGCAACGTTTGCAGCGCGGAGCCACGTACCGTCTCCGAGGTTGGTCCGGTCAGCTGGGGTTCTAAGGATTGCAGCACGGACGTGTCGAGAGGGCGTATGGTTGAATCGCTAACCTGAGGAACCGCTGGCTGGCCGGGTGCCGCGCCGCCAACGCCTGCTGGCGTAACTGATCGAGCCTTGGCGATAGACGGTGCGCCTCTGCCAGCGGGCGATTCGTTCGGCTTTGAAGCCGGCTTGTCGCTCGCTGGTTTTTGAGCCGGCCTGAGTGCCGCGAAGCTGGGATGGAAATTTGAGAAGATCGGTATTGTCACCATGTCCGGGACGAACGCCGCTTTGCCCGCCGGTAACTGTAATTGACCGCCTTGGTTTTGAATGACGATCGTTCCTTCACTGGTTCGTGCGTGTAAACCGTCGGCGAGCACCTCGCCGTTGATAGGACTGCAATCGCCTTGGCACAAAAGAGCCGAGTAGGCCGTCCCGCGGATCCCAATCGTCGCGACCGCAGTGCGCAGTTGGTAGCGTTTCGGGCGGGCGTGCCCAATCGCACCACTAAGTGCGCGGAGACCGCCCTTTAGCAATTGAAAAATCGCCGACTCTTTGCCGTTTTCCTGACCATCGTAGTGATAGTTTTCGACCAGCATGCGGCTATGTGACTGTAATGATATAAAACCCCCATCGACGAATTTGATCTGCGCGCGACCGACAAGAGTAAATAGGCGGTCTTCGTTGTACACGGAATCGCCCTTCTTTAATTTGTGCGGTGCCTCACCGTCGCGCACCACAACCGCGCTGCCGGAAACGTACACGATCTTACCGACGGCGGGGGCCGCATTCGCGACTGTACAAGCGATCAGACAGACGCTTGCGAATAGACTCAGCACTTTACAGTTCATCGATCGGCCCAACATTGATTCCTCGTGGATTGTAGCAATCATTAAACAACTGGATTCATCGATCAGCGACTTGATTCACAGATCGGGCGATTCCCGGTCCACCGGAGTTCCAGGGACACAATAGTTGTTTTCGTGACTGCGATGCGGCCACCAGTGTTTTCGGCTCAGATCCGGGCTTATGCTTTCTCAGCGGCCGGCCAGTAATCCGTGCGAGCTGTGCGATGAAGTCATCGGTTCCAAGCGGGCGGCCGGTCCTGGCGTATCGGCGGATAGCGCCGATTGTCCCCCGGCAGATCATCGCGCGACAACTAAGCGGCCCAATCGCCTATGAGAGACTACATTCGGGAAACTTCTACCAATGTGGCGTGTTCCCCTACGAAATGCGCGCGGGCGCGAGATCGTGACAATTCTCACGCGAATCGTACAACCCGGCACTGGCGCAATGTTGTTCACTTAAGCGGAGCGGCCTGTCGGTTGAGTGGATAGCGGGTTTTAGAAATCTTAACCGTCCTAGGCGTTGATGGCCTAGGACGTTTCTCTATAAACAATGTGGCAATCGACCCCCTCAGCTCCCGCAATCGCCGCGGCGACTGACTCGCCGACACAGCACCCGCCATGACAATCAACTGACTCGCGATGAACTGAAACGAGAACTTGAAACTGATCTCCGACGGCGCGCGGCCGTGTTCGACTGCCGCTTGAGAGGCTTCCCGTCGTATCAAGTTGTATGCAAGTAATAATCCCCAGCGTTCATGATACAACCGTGCGACGGCTTCAGCGCTAAACTCTGCAGCGGGCAGTGACGTGAAGACGCTCTTCTCAGACCCGCCAACCTCATAAGTTACCGCCCGAGCGGTCCAGTGTTTAGGCAGCGTGGGATTACGTTTTCGCGCATGCGCCGAAACCGTCATTTTGACCAACCGGTCACCCTCGCCATAGTCTGCAATGACCTCGTAGACCGCATTGCTCTTCGCCGGGATCAACCAATGACGTTGGTCACCTTTGCGACTGATCTCGAGCAGGATGTTCGCACTGAAAAAGCCTTTGTCCAGCGGCGTTACAGACCGATCCGCAATACCATCGAGAAAGGTCTCCGCTAACGGCATTTCACCCTTTCTATAGGGACTGATTGCAGCATCGGCGATGACGTGTGAACCTAGATCCATCAATGCCACCAGGCGTAACATCGGAAATGACGTTTGCCGGTCGTTGCCGGTGTTAGCCGAGCCAAAATGCGCCCGCAGCTCCGGTGTATCGTGCGTACGGAACAACGCGCCATCAATGGCGAATAGTTGTAAACCGTGCCAGTCATTTTGCGGGTAACGCTCGGTCCCCCACACCGACGCGCATTGCTTGAACAACCACTTCATCGGCTCCTCACCCAGTCGCTGGCGCGCTTGCGATAGACCGCTCCTGGCCAATAACTCATCGCCGGCTAGTCCATCGGCGCAAATGTTGAGACGGCGCGCGACTTCATTAATCGGTTCGTTGCGGAACATCGCCATACCGATCACTAGCCACAGCACCATGTCTTGAGGCAATCGGCGACGGCGGATCGTGGCGTGGGAAGACAATGACAGTGACGTCTCTACCCAGTCCGTCGGAAGATGCTCGGTTAACGCATCAAATGATTGTACACAGGGTTCTGAACACGTTTGTGACTCGTCAAGCGCCTGGGATAGAGACATGAAAAAATCCGGTATCAATTGCTTGATACCGGATTCTGATCCTGCTTTTACGCCACTTCAATGCTTATCTGATCAACATTGCGGCACTGGCGGGGTTTAATTCGATTTAGCGAAACTAAATAACGCCGGAATAGCTAGATAGTAACGCTCGCCGCACGTTGGTACTAAACATAAGTCCGTTTCGAGATCGAAAACCGTGATATCGGCGTGGATGCTCGTGTTTACTCTACTGACCAAATAGCAACGGTGCTATACGCCGACGGCTAAACCAACAGTGTGACGCCTAGTCTTTCAAATAGCCGAGCTGCGACATCATTTCTTCTTTGCTTATTTTAAGCTGCGGCGCGAGCATTACCTCGAGTCCGAGTTTGTCGGTCGGTTCGTCGCAGGCGAAACCGTCGGTGTGGGTTACGGTCGCTTCAAACATCGCGCCAGAAGGGGTTCGGACATATATCGAATCGAAGTAACCCCGATCTTTTACGTCCGAAACGTCCGTGTACCCCATGCCTTCAAGGTGAAATTTGAGCGCATTTTGTTGGCCGTGGTCGCCGATTTCGAAAGCCATATGATGGACCGTGCCTTCACCGACAATCCAACTGCCGAGCTTGCGATCCGGTTCGATTTCGAAATCGATGATTGCGCCGGTACCGCCCGCGCCAAGTTGATAGCGTACGAGGTTACGGTCGTCTGCGACGCGCGCGCCGCCCCAACCGAGTTCGAGGAACTCCGCCATCGGATCCATCTCACGGGTGGATACGGAGATTGAGTGCGTGCCGCGGATCATCAGCTCCGCGGGCACGGGGCCCTGGGTGTGCGGGGTTCGCGGATCGGAGTCCACACCGACCAGTGAATAGTCCACGCCACAAGGGTGCTGAAAATCGAGATAGCGTTCTCCAAAGCGCTCGTTATCCTTGACCTCGAAACCGTACTCGTTAAGCCGGTCACGCCAATAGTCGATTGCCATGGTTGGGATCGAGAGGCTTACGTAACCGATCTGGCCAGAACCCTTGCGCCCCTTAATGCCGGTATGAGCGACCGGAAACGTGGTTACCAGCGAACTCTCGTCACCGTTGTCGTTGCCATAGTAAAGATGGTAGATCGGCGAGGGTCCGTCGTAAAAGGCGGTCTTTTTGACGCTCTTCATACCCAAGACTTTGGTATGAAAGTCATAACATTCTTGTGCGCCGCCAGTGGCAATCGTGATGTGGTGATGACGGGTGAGAAATTTCCCTGGATCGGTATCTGACATGACGATAATCCTTGGCTGCATTTAAGTAATGGGTTTGCCAGGCATTTATTCCGCTGTGTAATCCAGACGCGGCATAACGCCGACGATTATTGTTCCCGAAATCCGCACTGTCGTTGGACTCGGTAAGAGAACCTCGACACTCGCGCGATGTGGGTCTTCTCGGGCGTGTGACCCAGGGCGTTTGTCGAATATTATCCCGCGACCATTCTACGCTGAAGCCACGGCGACTACGAGGGTAGGCGTAGAGTGCGCGCATTGCCGTCGCCGCGGATTCCAGCGTCGAGCGGATTCCAGTAGGTAGGCTTTGTTCGACGGGTTTAGACATCGCCCGCGCCTATCTTCTATGGCGCCACCGATGCGCTCGCTAAGTTGAAAAATTGCTCGAGAAATGAGCGACAACCACCGCCATCGCAAACTTCAAAGATGCCGGGCGGTTTATTAGAACGTTAAAGCAATACGGTTGTCGTTTCGCACTCGACGATTTCGGCAGCGGGTTATCATCCTACGCAGACTCGAAAAACTTGCGGATCGAATTTTTGAAAATCGAGGGGGTGCTCGTAGAAGATATGATTGACGATCCAATCGATCTGGCGATGGTGCGTTCATCCGAATACGCCGCCGCGACTACCGCCTGAATTCCAGCTTCCAATCAAGGCTGCAGCTACCACGGGCTCGCTTGACCTTTGAGTATGCTCCAGGGTTTACCATAATGATCGTCAATTGCAGCAGCGTCCCATCGATTCCTAAACGTCGGTAGTCTCTAATATGAACGAATCACAATGTTGTGCGCACAATGAGCACGCGGTTGCACCCGTCGTCGGTGCGCATCTTGCCAGCAGCGGACAATACACTTGCCCCATGCACCCAGAAGTAATCGAGGACGGGCCGGCAGATTGTCCTAGTTGCGGCATGGCATTAGAGCCGATGTCAATCGATCGTGAATTGCTGACAGACGACTCCGAACTCCGAGAAATGCGCGGGTGGTTTTGGCTAAGTGTGCCGTTAACCTTGGCGGTGCTTGGCTTAGCAATGGGTGAGATGCTACCGAGTGTCGCGTTGCGCGCGCGCCTAGGTGACGCGTTGTGGGGATGGTCGCAAGCGCTGCTTACCACGGTTGTATTGTTTTGGTGTGGACGGTTATTTTTTGTCCGTGGGTGGCGTTCGATCGTGGCGCGCTCACCAAACATGTGGACGCTCATCGTCATTGGTACGCTAGCTGCGTACGGTTTTTCGCTGCTGAGTTTATTAATGCCTGATGTGTTGCCGCAAGCGTTGCGTGGTGAGGACGGGGCGCTCCCGCTATATTTCGAGGCGGCGGCGGTGATCATTTGCCTGGTACTACTCGGACAAGTGTTGGAAATTCGTGCGCGCGGGCAGACATCGCAGGCGATCCTCGCCCTATTAGATTTGACTCCGTCTATGGCGATCGTGGTGGACAGCGATGGCAGCGAGCGCGAAATCTCCGTCGCCGACATTCAGCTTGACGATCGTTTGCGGGTGTTACCTGGGTCGAATATTCCAGTTGACGGTGAGGTAGTTGACGGGCGCACGAATGTCGATGAATCGATGCTCACCGGCGAGGCGCTCGCGCAGGCGAAGCAACCAGGTGACCCATTAACGGCGGGCACATTAAATCAGAGCGGTAGTGTGGTCATGCAAGCGACGCGCGTTGGTCGGGACACGATGTTAGCTCGGATCATCGAGATGGTGGCGAGCGCCCAACGCTCGCGTGCCCCCATTCAAAGTGTTGCCGATAAGGTTGCTAGTTGGTTCGTGCCGCTCGTCGTCGTCGCTGCGTTATGCGCATTCGTTGCATGGTTAGTCTTTGGTCCGGCGCCGGCATTTAGCTATGCGATGATTGCCGCGGTGTCAGTGCTGATCATCGCTTGCCCGTGTGCGTTGGGCCTGGCAACGCCGATGTCGGTGATGGTTGGGCTCGGACGCGGCGCGAGTGCGGGTGTGCTGATCCGTGATGCGCAAGTACTCGAGACGTTAAACAAGGTGGACGTTTTACTCTGCGATAAAACCGGTACGCTCACGGCAGGACGCCCGGCGGTCGAATCCGTAGAACTCACCGATGGCGGCAACGTACAAGAAATCCTTGCGCTCGTTGCAAGCGTCGAGCGGGCAAGTGAACATCCGCTTGGTCAAGCGATTGTGTCGTATGCTGGAACACATGGCCTCGCGATGCACGCAGTCAGCGACTTTGAGGCACATCCAGGCCTCGGCGTGCGCGCGCGATGCGACGGGCATGATGTGCTGGTTGGCAACGCGAAGTGGCTCGAGTCGCATCACGTCGCGGTTGCGAACCTGCGCGCGCGTGGCGAAGAGCGGCAGAACGCCGGTGCAAGCGTCGTGTGGGTGGCGATCGACGGCGGCTTAGCGGGGTTTATCGCAATCGCCGATCCGATTAAGGAGACAACCCCTGAAGCAATCAAAGCCTTGCGCCGCGCGAACGTAGCGATCGTGATGACCACCGGAGATAATCTGGCGACCGCCGAGGCGATCGCCAAGCAACTGCAAATTCAAGAAGTGCACGCCGATATGTTACCGGCCGACAAACTTAAACTCGTCGAATCTTTACAGAGTAGTGGACGGATTGTCGCGGTTGCTGGCGACGGAATAAACGACGCGCCCGCACTGGCTCAAGCCGACGTCGGCATCGCGATGGGAACCGGTACAGACATCGCCATGGAAAGCGGTCACGTGACGTTAGTGAAAGGCGATCTCAATGGCATCGTTAAAGCGCGGACGCTATCTCTCGCGACCATGCGCAACATTCGTCAAAATCTATTTTTTGCGTTTCTCTATAACGGCCTCGGTGTACCCATCGCGGCGGGTGTGTTGTATCCGCTATTTGGCATCATGTTATCGCCGATGTTTGCGGCGGCGGCGATGAGTCTTAGCTCGGTGTCGGTGATCGGCAATGCGCTACGCCTACGACGCCTAACGTTATAGCGTGACCGGCTAGCGCTTTGTCGAGCGCCGCGGCGCTGTACCCCAATCTCGGTTGTCGCTAACCTTGTACGCGGTGGTGCCAGGGGGGTTAGGAAACCATCCAGGATCGCCGTAATCACCACGTTTGAGATCGTCACGAACTTTAATCATGGTGAACATTCCGCCCATCTCGATATTCCCGAACGGCCCTTTACCCATCATCATCGGTAAGGTGTTTGGTGGGCCAGGGTGATGACCCATATCCGTATGCGTTTGATGCTCCGCCATCCCAGCCGTGCCCATGCCCTGGTAGCCGGGGAGCAAGCGACGCATACGCTGGTCGAGATCGCTTTGCTTGACGCCGATGGGGTTTTGAATATCGTGACTCATGGCATTCATGGTGTGGTGCGCCATATGGCAATGGAAAATCCAATCGCCCGGTACCGCCTCGAATTCGAGATCGCGCGTTTGCCCAACACCGACGATCTCGGTGGACTCAGTACGCCAGGCGGTTGCGGGCCAACGACCCCCATCCGAACCCGTTACCGAAAATGGCGCGCCGTGCATGTGCACAGGATGATTCCACATCGACAAATTGCCGATCCGGATTCGAACTCGTTCGCCGCTAGCGGCGACCATCGGCTCGATGGCGGGGTAGACTTTGCTGTTCATTGTCCATAGGTCGAAATCGACCATCACGGCGGGATTCGGTCGCGACGTGCCTGGATGTAGCGCCCAGTTGTGTAACAGCACGCAATAATCTCGATCGATGCGATGTGCTTCCGCAAATTTTGGATGGATGACAAACATGCCCATCATGCCGAGCGCCATTTGCACCATCTCATCAGCATGGGGGTGATACATATAGGTGCCGTGCTGGCGCAAAGTAAATTCGTAGGCGTAGGTCTCGCCCGGTTTTATTTGCGGTTGTGACAAGCCGCCGACGCCGTCCATACCACTCGCCAATAGCAAGCCGTGCCAGTGAATCGAGGTATGCTCCGGCAATCGATTAGTCACGAAAATTCGAACCTTGTCGCCTTCGTGCGCTTCAATCGTGGGTCCCGGTGTAGTTCCGTTATAACCCCAGCATGTCGCAGTCGATCCGGGCGCAAATTCATGCTCGATCTCTTCGGCGACCAGGTGGAACTCTTTAACGCCATCGTTCATGCGATAGGGTAAGGTCCAGCCGTTTAACGTACGCGTCGGCGTAATTGATTTGTTTGGCGTCGGCTCACGATCACGCACGACGTCAGCGCGAACGGCCCGCGGCTTCACGCCGGTCGCGACGTTCGTTAATGCGCCTAGCCCTATGAGTTGTAATAATCTGCGGCGTAAATTCATGGCTGCATTACGCCTCCGTGATTCGCATTATGTTCGTGCGCTGGATGATGTTCTGCCGATGGCGGGTTGAATAACGACCGAGCATCTAGGCGCTCTGGCGTAGCGCTCATCGTACTAGGCAGGGTCGTGCCGATTGCACGCGTGAGTTCGACCCGTGCTAACGAATAGTCACGTAATGCCTGGACGTATCCGCCAAGCGCCTCGAACTCAGCGCGCTTCGCACGTAGCGCGTCGAACGGGCTCGCTAACATATAGTTTTGCAGTTCTTGTGTGCGTGCGACCACGTCACGACGGGCGGGCAAAAAGCGCGAATGATAAATTTCAACGCGCTCCTTTGCAGTTAACACCTGGTTGTGCGCTAACGCGACGGCGTTAGTAATTGCCAAGCTTAACGACTCCAAGCGCGCCTGCTGGCGTTCGAGCGTCGCTTGAGCGCGCATTACTCGACCAGCGCCTTGATTGAAAATAGGGAGTTCGATGGCAAGCGTCGGACCGAGGAGCCTCGAGTGATCTGTCTCGTGCTCGTACTCAACGCCCGCTTCAATTTCACCTAAATAGCGGAAACGTCGGGTTGTTGCCGAAACGTTCGAATACAAGTCTACACCCGTAGCAGCCGCTTTGAGATCGAGTCGGTTTTCCTTTGCGAGGCGCAATAAGTGCGCCAGATCGTCTTCTACAGCAACCGGCAACGGTAGCCCACGCGGACTTTGCCAGGGATCGTCACCGTGTAGCCCCAGTAGGCGGTTTAATTTGATCCGTGCGGCGCGTTCGTCTGCGCGCGCCATTGCGGTGTCGAGTTCTGCTTCACTCAGAGCGGCCTCCGCGAGACTCACGTCGAGTTGATTGATGTTGCCACTCGCATAGTAGCGACGCGAGAGTTCCGTAGCGAGTGCGATCGCTTCCGCGCTTAGCCCCCTTACCACGGCGCGCTGTTGTGCGGCGAGATACCGGTAATACATCTCGCGAACGTCCTGTCCGAATGCAAACAGTTCCGCGGCTACGGAAAATCTTGTTTGTTGGGCCAGCGCACGCGCCTGGCGCGTTCTGGTTTTAAGTAGAATTAATTCCGCGATATTTTGCGATAAACCGAGACCTATTTGATTCGCCCCGCCACGTGCGCTGCTATCCAAAATCGCGAGCGAGAAGCGTGGATTCGATAAACGTGTGGCGTCGTAGACGTCGGCAGCGATGATACCCAGCTCTGCGTACGCGCTCTTGAGTCGCGGGTTGTTACGCAACGCGATCTGCAGCGCGCGTGCTTCGGTCAGTGGTTCGCTCAGTAACGATTCGACCAGGGCGCGATTCTCGCCGTTCAGCGTGGCGATTTCCGCGAACGGTTCGCCGCTACGCGCCTGCAACAAATCGCTCACTTGGCCGAGGTCGCGATCTGGCGGCATCGCCGAGCACGCGCACAGCAAGCCGATTAGCGGCAGGGTGAAAAATCTAAACATCGACATTCAAGTACTCCGAATTAGCAAGCGCGAGCGTGGTTCCGGATTGCCCAACGTATCAACGAAACTTGGTTGGTGGCGCGATGGTTACAGATGCGCGAGTGTTAAGCGGAGATAGGAGGTCTTAAATCGACGCGATCGATGTGATTGCGGGCGAGGCGGGTTGGATGCTGTAAGAACACTAGATTTTGCGTGCTAGCAGGGTTTTCACCGTCACTAATTATGCTGGGCGTCATATAACAATCGCAGGCGTGGTCACAGGTTGAATCGCAAACGCATTCCTCGGAAACTGGCAACGGCGCATACGGATTGTCAAAGTCGTGAGCGTGCTCTGCGGGCGGTTGGTGGATGTCGTGAACCGAGTGAGTGGAGGCGTCGATGGATGAGCTGGTGTGGTTGCATGCCGCGCTGTCGAGAACAGCGAATGCCGCATTCGAGCAAATACAAATTACAAGGAAAATAATGAGCTGTTGCTTTCGCACCATGAGGCGATTGTGGTCGAAAATCGCTGCCTATTCAACATTCACATGATCGGCTGTGGTAGTCCCGCGTATCACAGAATCTGCCGATTAGTTATCGACACGCTTAGTAGGCAAAACCTTTAAACCGTAATACCATCGCGCCCGCTGTGTACCAATTTACCGCAAGATTGCCGAGCCCTCGCCAATGCTAGACAAACAAACAGAAAAACATGATCGAGTCGTCGCGGCGTGGCTATTGTGTTGCTGCGGATTGGTATTCGCGATGGTCGTGCTCGGCGGCGTCACCCGGTTGACGGGTTCTGGGTTGTCGATGGTTGACTGGCGCCCGGTTACCGGCATATTGCCGCCACTATCGGAAGCGGATTGGGCGGTGGCGTTTGCCGACTATCAAAATTCGCCTGAGTACAAACACGTGAACCGCGGTATGAATGTGGACGCGTTTAGAGGCATTTTCTGGCTCGAATATTTACACCGACTGCTCGGTCGTGTGATCGGTGTGGTGTTTTTTATGCCATTGGTGTTCTTTCTAGCGCGCCGTTATATCTCGGTGGATCAGTGGCCAAAGTACGCGCTGATGTTCGTGCTTGGTGGTCTGCAAGGCGTGCTTGGTTGGTATATGGTTAAGAGCGGCCTAGTGGACAAACCACACGTTAGTCAATATCGATTGGCAGCACATTTGTGCGCCGCGTTTCTAATTTACGCGACGATGTTTTGGGTTGCGCTCGGTTTATGGAATCGACGCGCAAGCGGGCCGCCACATGCCTGGTTTAGGCGCACCCTTGCGCTAGGATCGTTGATTATTATCACGATATTTTCCGGCGCGTTTGTGGCCGGTTTAAGAGCGGGCTACGCCTACAACACCTTTCCGAAAATGGGCGGCGAATGGGTGCCACCAGGTTTGTTCGCATTTCAACCCGTGTGGCGGAATCTATTCGATAATATTGTCACCGTGCAATTTGATCATCGAATACTGGCCATAACGACTTTATGCGTGGTGTTGGTCTATTGGGTTGCTGCACGTCGCGCCGCGCTTCCCGAACGCGCGCGGGCCGCGCTGTGGCTACTGCCCACGGTGGCCGCGGTGCAAGTGAGTCTAGGCATTACCATTTTAGTGCTGCACATGCCGATCGCGCTTGCCGCGGCGCATCAAGCGACTGCCTTAGTTCTATTCAGCATCATGCTCTATCTTTGCCATGCGTTAGCCGGCCCGGACGCGCCAGAAATACCCTAAAAAGCTTGCCCAACGCTTATTCCCCTTGCGATCCTGCGCAGGGACGGTGGAACCCTTGTTTTACGATATGATCAAACGATAACACCCGATTGGTGAAATGAGGAATTTCCTATGGCCATATCCCAAGCCCATCTCAAAGCCGGTACCGAGATGCGTTCGCGATTGCGATTTCTCCCGGATTCCGGCCAGATATGGTTAGACGAGCAACGCATGATCATGGTGCACGCCGGCGCCATGGGCGAGCTGCGCCGGGAACTCATTGAAACCCTCGGCCACGACCGCGCGCGCGGCGTACTAACGCGTATGGGCTTCGCCTCGGGCACCCGCGATGCCGCATTTGTGCGGCGACTATTCCCCAACGCGAGCGACACCGATATGTACGTAATGGGGCCGCAGCTGCACAACCTCGAAGGCATCGTCAATGTGCGCCCGGTGAAGTTTGAAATGAACGTGGCGCGGCGGATCTGTGATGGCGAATTTATTTGGGAGAATTCGTACGAAGCAGAGGTGCATCGCGCGCACTTTGGGGTGGACAGCGAGCCTGCCTGTTGGATGCAAATCGGTTATGCAGCGGGTTATACCTCAGAGCTGTTTGGATCGTTCGTTTTGTATCGCGAAATGGAATGTACAGCGAAAGGCGATCGTCATTGCCGCATCGTGGGACGTCCGGTGGAAGCCTGGGACGATGCCGACGCGGACTTGAAATATTTCCAAACTGAAAGTCTCGCCGATCGATTGCTCGAACTCCAGACCCAAGTAGAGCAACTACGCGCTTCTGTATCTGAGAGCAACGCCGACGGCGAACTCATCGGCGAAAGCGCGAGTTTTAACAGCGCCTTTGCAATGATTGAAAAGGTGGCGGGCAGCCAAGTGACGGTTATGCTGCTGGGAGAAACGGGGGTCGGCAAAGAGATGTTTGCGCGTCGCTTGCACGAACTGAGTACCCGCGCTCACGGCGCATTCGTCGCGGTCAACTGCGCGGCGATCCCTGAGGATCTGATCGAGTCGGAGCTTTTCGGCGTCGAAAAGGGCGCCTTTACGGGCGCAAGTCGGTCGCGCCCAGGGCGTTTCGAAAGGGCCCACGGTGGCACCTTGTTTCTTGACGAAGTGAGTGAGTTGTCGCCCGTTGCGCAAGCGAAATTGCTGCGCGTTCTCCAAGAAGGCGAGATTGAGCGTATCGGTGACACTGCAATTCGCAGGGTCGACGTTCGTGTCATTGTCGCTACCAACGTTGATCTAGAAAATGCCGTAGCGGAACGTGGATTCCGCGCCGATTTATTTTACCGAATTAATCCTTATCCCGTCACGGTTCCGCCGCTGCGCGAACGTCTGCACGACATTCCTTTATTAGTAAGCCATTTCGTCGACAAGTATTCCGTGCAGTACGGCAAACGTATTCTCGGTGTCCAACCAGAGGCGATGTCTAGCTTGCTCGCGTATGCCTGGCCCGGCAACATTCGCGAACTCAAAAACATTATCGAACGTGGTGTGATCTTAACCTCGAGTGATCAGGCGATTGATGCGAGCAGTTTACTGCCCGGCGCGCCAACGACCGCAGTGCAGCATGCGGGTGCCGTCGACCGTATCGACAACCTCTTTGAGTTTGCGACGCATCACGGTCTCGGCTTTGAGG
Source organism: Phascolosoma agassizii (assembly GCA_035593235.1). Taxonomy (NCBI): domain Eukaryota; kingdom Metazoa; phylum Annelida; class Sipuncula; order Phascolosomatiformes; family Phascolosomatidae; genus Phascolosoma; species Phascolosoma agassizii. The sequence goes on along the minus strand of JAVJHY010889295.1, from coordinate 49,808 downwards.
ATCTCGAAGCGCGCCTATTGAACCTTGCCGTAGAGCGCGCCGATGGCAATTTGAGCGCAGCCGCGCGCTCCCTCAAGATGACCCGGCCGCAGCTCGCCTACCGCCTAAAACGTAGCGCTGCGCAATAGCTTGCAGTAATGTATCGATTATCTTCAAACCAATCGCCTTCCTCCAGAACTATCAGATAATTTAACGGGAGCCCTGCAATGGTCCAAAGCGCAAATGCACAAACCGAATCGTCTGCTATCCCAAGTGCCGCTGAACTAGGTTTCGATCCAGAAGCGCTGCGTCGCAAATATGACGCCGAGCGCGCCAAGCGTATGCGGGCCGACGGTAACGAGCAGTACCAAGAAGTCGCGGGTGATTTTCACCGTTTCGTCGATGATCCCTATATCGATGAGCGCTTAGAACGAGAGCCGATCCACGAGGATGTCGACGTCACAATAATCGGCGGTGGCTTTGGTGGGCTACTCGCGGCGGCGCGCTTACAACGGGTTGGCATCACTAACATTCGCATGATCGAAAAGGCCGGTGATTTCGGCGGTACCTGGTATTGGAATCGGTATCCGGGCGCGCAATGCGATATCGAGTCTTATGTATACCTGCCACTACTCGAAGAGGTAGGGTACATGCCGAAAGAAAAATATTCCTACGGGCCTGAAATTTTTGCGCACGCGCAACGAATTGGGCGACATTTTGATTTGTACCGGCAGTGCGCGTTCCAAACCCAAGTGCGCGATCTACGCTGGGACGAAGCCGCTTCGCGATGGGTCATTCGCACCGACCGTGATGACGTGATTAACGCACGATTCGTCATTATGTCGAGTGGCCCGCTCAATCGACCAAAATTACCGGGCATCGCCGGCATCGAAAAATTTAAGGGCCACATATTCCACACCAGCCGCTGGGACTATGCGTATACGGGCGGCGATTCCAGCGGCGGGTTAACCAAGCTTGCGGATAAGCGGGTCGGCATTATCGGGACAGGCGCAACGGCGATCCAGTGTTCGCCGTACGTCGGAAAATATGCGAAAAGTCTAACGGTTTTTCAACGCACGCCGTCATCGATCGACGAGCGCGGTAATAAGCCCACGGATCCCGAGTGGGCGAAAACCCTAAAGCCGGGCTGGCAAGCTGACCGGAACAAGAACTTTGCGTCCATCTTAAGCGGACTCCCGCAAGAAGAGGACTTAGTGAATGACGGCTGGACTGATTTGTTTAAAGCGCTCGGCAACTTGTTATCGAGCGCGGACGATTCGGACATGTCGATGGAAGACATGGCGAAGTTATCGGAGATCGCCGACTACCAAAAAATGAATCAAATACGCGATCGCGTGGTACGTTCGGTGAAAGATTCGAATACCGCCGAAGCACTCAAACCTTGGTATCGTCCGTGGTGTAAGCGACCGACATTTAATGACGAATTTTTGCCGACGTTTAATCTACCGCAAGTCAATTTAGTTGATACCGATGGTGCAGGGGTGGAACGAGTCACGGAAAAGGGCATTGTTGTCGCGGGTATCGAATACGAACTCGATTGTTTAATCCTTGCTACTGGTTTCGAAGTCGGTACGGCGTATACCCGTCAGGCGGAATTCGAAGTATTCGGCCGTGACGGCGCATCGCTCACCGACCATTGGGCAGACGGAATGAGAACATTCCATGGCTTTTTCGCACACGGTTTTCCAAATTGCTTTCATATGGGACTTACTCAGACCGGGCTTGCGCCGAATTTCACCTATATGTTGGAAGGCCAAGCGACGCATATTGCCTGCGTTGTAGGCGAGGTGATCGAGCGTAACGCAAAGTCGGTTGACGCGACCGCCGCCGCCGAATCAGAGTGGGTGGCCACCGTACTCGAACCGGATTTTATGACTGAGTATCTCAGCCAGTGTACGCCGGGCTATTACAACAACGAAGGTAAAGCCACCGGCAGCGGCGGTTTTCTGCAAGGGCATTATTCCGATGGCGCGGTGAAGTTTTACGCGATGCTAGAGAAGTGGCGTGAACAGGGCGATTTTCAGGGCTTAAATATTGACTAAGCGGGACGTGTGTCGCGCGCGTCAAATTTAACGATATGGTCAATTTCACCCTGGATGGGTTTTATCGTATCGAGAAATTCGTGCGTCGCACCAAATCTATCATTTTTAAGAATAGTGAATAAATACAATAGCCTAACACTTTTTGGCATGCATTCTGCAGTAGCAAACGCTGAGTGAAGAAGCTGCCGGCGGATGCGATGACCATCGGAAATGTGTTGCCATTAAAGCAAGCCGATCCGCTAGCACCACGCTATGTGCGAATTACCGCACGTACGGCGCGTGGCTTTGTTGAATTTCAATTTTCAATAGGCGACCCACGACTGTATCTAGAAATGACCTTACCTACATTAGCCTTTGACGAATTTTGCCGTGCGCAAAACGCGCAATTGCTATCGGTTGAAGCCGCTGCGGCGGTCGACCGTGATGAGCGCCGCTGGCGCTTCGGTGATCAAGAAGAGGAATCTTGAATGAGTATCGATTTAAAGACGACGTCAATCGAGCCCGTTAGAAAAACATTCGACCATATCGCGAAAAAGATCGGTCCCGGCAAAGCGGCCACTCGTTACCAGGAAGCCGTATGGGGTTTGCAGCCGATCGTCAATCAACACTACCGACCGACGTGGCAACCGGACAAACAACTCTACGATACGTCACGTACCGCGATCGCGATGGAAGATTTCGACGATTTGATCGACCCGCGCCAATACTACTACGGCACGTGGACGATCCAGCGCGGCAAACAACAAGATTCCCAAGAAAAGAATTTCAACTTCGTCGAGGCGCGGGGCTTGCTGGATGGTATTGATAATGCGTGGCGCGAGAAAATCCTGCGCTTGGTACTGCCGTTACGGCATCTTGCCTGGGGCGCGAATACCAACAATAGCTACATCGCGGCCTATGGGTTTGGTGCGCCGGTGACCTCGGCGGCTTCCATGCAAACCATGGATCACTTGGGTATTGCGCAATACATCACGCGCTGCGGATTGATATTAGCCGACAACGATCCGGCCATCCTCGATGAAACGAAGTCGCGCTGGTTGGAAGATGAGATGTGGCAACCGATGCGCGCGCTTGTCGAAGAAGCGATGGTCACCAAAGATTGGTTCGAGCTGCATGTGCTGCAGAATTTTCTAATTGACGGCACTGTTCATCCGTTGGTCTTTAATAAATTTGATTCTTTGGTCGCACAGCACGGCGGGGCGGCGTTTTCGATGACGAATGAATTCTCAATTGAATGGTTCGGCGAGGCCTCACGTTGGGTCGATGCGGTGATAAAACGCGCAGCGAGCGAATCGGCCGCGAATAAATTTCACATCGAGCAATGGCTTGCGAAGTGGACGCCGAGAGTACAAGGCGCGGTGAAGCCGCTCGCGGATTTTGCGTTTGACAACACGGCGACCTCCGAGCTCGATGATTTAATGGACGCCATTGCAAACCGTGCACAAAAGGCCGGTTTACACCTGTAACACTTTGCCAACGGGAGCTGAGCACATGGCCGATAATGTTTTTATCGCACTACAAAATAACTCGGAATCGCAACCGATTATCGAGGCGATTCTGCAAGACAATACTGACGCGGTGGCGAATGAAACACCCGGCATGGTGAAGATTGATTGTCCCGGGCGCCTCGTAGTCCGCCGCGAAACTGTTTCAGAGAAGGTCGGCCGTGATTTTGATTTGCAGGAAATGCATATCAATCTTATTTCACTTGGCGGCAATATTGATGAAGACGACGACGAATTCGTGATTGCTTGGAACACCTAAGGGTAAGCAGGCGCTAAACATTAATTTCACCACGATGGTGAGAGAGGACGCTCCATGGCGAAAACAAAGCGACTAGGCTTAAAAGAACGATACAGCTTAATGACGCGCGGTCTCGATTGGGAAACGACTTACCAACCGATGGACGATGTGTTTCCTTACGATACTTACGAGGGCATTAAGATCCTCGATTGGGATAAATGGGAAGACCCGTTTCGTCTCACCATGGACGCATATTGGAAATACCAAAGCGAGAAAGAACGCAAGCTGTACGCGATTCTCGATGCATTTCAGCAAAATAATGGCCAACTTAATATCAGCGACGCGCGGTATATGAACGCGGTGAAGCTATGGCTACAGGGAATAACGCCACTTGAGTATGCGGCGCATCGCGGATTCGCCCATGCGGGTCGTTCGTTTCGTGGTGCCGGCGCACGCGTTGCTTGCCAGATGCAATCGATCGATGAGTTACGTCACGCGCAAACGCAGTTGCACGCGTTTAGCCACTACAACAAGTTCTTTAACGGAATGCACGGCTTTGCCCATCTACGCGATCGCGCTTGGTATCTCTCGATCCCGAAGAGCTTTTTCGAAGACGCCATGAGCGCTGGACCGTTCGAATTTGTCACGTCTATCTCGTTTGCATTCGAGTATGTATTAACGAATTTGCTGTTTATGCCGTTCGTTTCAGGGGCCGCGTATAACGGCGATATGGCGACCACGACGTTTGGCTTTTCCGCGCAATCGGATGAATCTCGCCATATGACGCTTGGTTTGGAAGTTGTGAAATTCATGCTCGAGCAGCACGAAGATAATGTCCCAATTGTACAAGCGTGGCTGGACAAATGGTTTTGGCGCGGCTATCGATTACTCGGTTTAGTGGGCACCATGATGGATTACATGCTGCCGAAAAAAGTCATGTCGTGGAAAGAAGCTTGGGAGATTTATTGGGAAGAAAACGGCATCGCGTTGTTTCACGATCTAGCCCGTTATGGGATCCGGTTACCTAAGCATCACGAGGTGGCCGGTAAAGAAAAGCATCGGCTTACCCATGAGCTTTGGAGTACGTTGTATCAATATGGCAACGCGCTCGGCTTACATACCTGGGTGCCAGAAGATGAAGAACTCGATTGGATGTCGGAAAAATACGGTGAGCTATTCGATACCATGTATCGGCCTCGCTTGCTCCACTTCCGTGAATTAGAGCAATCAGGTAACCGTTATTTCAATAATCGGTTACCGATGGTCTGCCAGGTTTGTCAGATCCCAGTCTTTTACACCGAACCGGACGACCCCCAGACGCAGTGCGTGCGCATTGTTGAATGGGCCGATACCAAGCACCATTGTTGTTCTGACGGTTGCGCTGATATTTTTAATGGCGAACCAGAAAAATACGTCCAAGCGTTGATCCCGCCGCAGCAAGTTTATCGCGGTGAAGCGGGTGGGGCGACGAATATTTTCGAGTACGCCGATTGGCTGCACCTTGAGAAAGACGTCGACACAGGGGAATACAACGGTTCGCCGGATCATTTAAATTGGCAAGCCTGGGCGCACGAGCAACCGACCCCACAAGCCTCGTCGGATGCGGCCTAAAATCGCTATTTCGGGAGTTCGATAATGACCGTAAAACATTTGGGTGAGAGTTACGTCTTTGAGTCTGAGAACCGCGAAGCGCGCTACGGTGGTGATCTAAATTTCTACATTCAGTGGGAACAACACCTGATGTACGCCTGCCCGTCGGCGTACCGAGCGCCGGTTGATATGATCCTAAGAGATTTTCTCGAGCAATTGTTTATTCCGGATTATCATGCGCACCCGGACACGAAAAAACTCGATATCACGACGTTAGAGTGGAAGCACGATCACGAACCTTTTAAGCCCGATCTCGACAAGAGTCTCAAAGATAATGGCATCGGACATATGTCTTATTTACAGGTTCGATCGCCCGGTTTGGAAGGCATGCATGGCGTGGGTAATTAATCCAACGGTAAATCGCAGGAGTTGGAGTGGGATTTCAAGTAACGATTGAGCCGCTCGGCGAGACGATTGAAGTCGAGGAGGACCAAACAATTCTCGACGCGGCGCTGCGCGCCGGCGTGTGGCTGCCCTATGCATGCAATCACGGCTTGTGTGGCACTTGTAAAGTCGATGTATTAGAAGGTGAAGTTGAACACAATCATGCTTCGTCGTTCGCCTTAATGGACATCGAACGCGATGAGCACAAGACCCTGGTTTGTTGCGCCACCTTGGCATCCGATGTGGTGATCGAAGCGGAAGTTGACGAGGAACCGGACGCTGCGCAGATCCCAGTGCTAGATTACGTCGGGACGGTATCGCGCATTGAAACACTGACACCGACCATTAAAGGGATCTGGTTGGACGTTGATGGTGACGGGGTCGACTTTCAAGCGGGCCAATACATTAATTTATCGCTTAACAACCTCGAGCATCCGCGCGCGTTTTCGATTGCGAGTGCGCCATCGCAAAGAAACTCTATCGAGTTGAACGTAAGACTCGTCGATGGCGGCGAGGCGACAAGTTTTATCCATAACGAACTAAAGGTTGGCGATCAACTCAATTTCACCGCGCCGCTCGGCCGGTTTTTTGTGCGCAAATCCGCGCCTGAACCGCTCATTTTTTTAGCCGGCGGTTCGGGATTGTCGAGTCCTAAATCGATGATCTTGGATTTACTGGAAAACGGTGAACAACGTCCAATAACTTTACTGTATGGCGCGCGCTCGTGCGAAGAGCTGTATTACGCCGATTTATTTGCCGATCTGGCCGATCGACATAGCAATTTCGTCTATCACGCGGCCTTATCGGATACCAGTAATTCCGAGGGTTGGGATGGGACGTTGGGATTTGTACACGAACTCGCGGAACAGCATTTCGAAAAGCAATTCGCGGGCTATAAAGCGTATCTATGTGGTCCGCCGCCAATGATTGACGCATGCATAAGTAGCCTTATGCAAGGGCGGTTGTTCGAAGAGCATATTTTTATGGAATCGTTCTTAACGGCCGCTGATGGTGCGGAGCCTGCGCGTCGCAGCGCTTTGTTTAAGAAATTCTAATGCGGTGGCGGTCGTTGAACGGAAATTCGAAATCACATTTGCTGATAGTGGCGAGTGCTTTGTGTGCAACGATGGGCAAAACGTGTTGCTCGCCATGGAGCGCCTCGGCCGCACAGGGATCCCCGTTGGGTGCCGCGGCGGCGGTTGCGGTATTTGCCGAGTGCAAGTGCTTGGGACCGGCAGTTATCGAACATTAAAAATGAGTCGCGCTCAGGTTAGCGAGGGCGACGAAGCAGATGGGATCTGCCTTGCGTGTAAGTTAATCCCAGAGAGCGATTTGGAAATTCGCGCGCTCGGCTTGTTACGTAAGCGGTTGACCTAATCGCGAGCGAGTTTCGCAGCTGAGCGCACATCACAATAGCGGGAGAGATCCGCGACGGAGGTAGTTGGCATGTCTTTTACCGGAGTTATGAGACCAGGGCATACATGTATTCGCGTATTGGAAATGGGCCCCGCGGTGACGCACTACGTTGATCGATTGGGCCTGATTAAGACCGGCGAAGACGCGCAGGGTCGAGTGTATCTGAAAGCTTGGGATGAGCATGACTGTTTTTCCATTGTGCTACGCGAGGCCGATGAGCCAGGCATGGATTTTATGGGATTTAAAGTGTTCAGCACCGCCGATTTGGATAGGCTCGAAGCGGCGATCAGGGATTATGGCATTGCCGTCGAGCGCATTAGCGCCGGCGAACTCCAAGGGTGTGGACATCGGATCCGGTTTAACATTCCGAGTGGTCACCCGATCGAGCTGTATGCCGAAAAAGACTATGTCGGTAATGGCCTCGGTCGGTTGAATCCCGATCCATGGCCCGAAGGTTTGCAGGGCATGAAAGTGAATCGTTTCGACCACTGCCTACTTTATGGACCGAATATTCCTGACGTCGTCGATTTTTTTGTCAACGTTTTGGAATTTAACCTAACCGAAAAGGTTATCGATCCGGAGGAAAATATGATCGGCGCGTTTTTGTGTTGCTCGAACAAAGCGCACGATATCGCATTCATCGATTACCCCGAACCGAACAAGTTACACCACGCGTCGTTCCTGTTGAACTCTTGGGAAGAGATCTTAAACGCCGCGGATATCATGGGCATGCACAATATCTCTATCGATATTGGACCGACACGCCACGGCATTACGCGTGGTCGCACGATTTACTTTTTTGATCCGTCCGGCAATCGCAACGAAGTATTCTGCGGCGATTATTCTTGGTATCCAGACCGCGAACCGATCACGTGGACTGCAGACGAACTCGGCAAAGCGATCTTCTATCACGATAGAAAATTGAATGAGAATTTCCTAACGGTTGTGACTTAGGATAAGACGCCGGTATTCACTCTATTCAAGGGGCGGCTCCTGTCCCTTAAACCGCATTGGTCGAGGCGATTGAACCACGCCTCGACAATGCGGTACCTACCCAACACGACACCAACCGCGACGGTGGTGCTATTTCGACCGTAGTGCGGTGAGATCCGTTTGTGGTTGCGTGGACGTTGCGCGCAAGGCTATTGGCGCACTGTTGTCGTATTAATCTCGACCTCGCTCGTCGGATCGAAATCTAGCGAAATGCATTCCACTTAACAGGAGCAAGAAATGAATCTCAAAAATTACGCAATACTTACGATCGCAATTCTGTTGGCGACGACGTCGTTGAGCGCACAAGCGCGCAAGGGTGGTAAGCACGCGTTTGATGTTTGCGTGAATCCGGTGGCGGATTTCGCACTCGTCGACAACGATCTTAGTGCGACGCCAACCGCTGGCGATGTATTTACTGCAGTAGGCGGCATTTGGCGGCGTGGATCGATTCCCGAGGGCGGGGTTAGCTTTGATTGTTCTGACATTATCGGGGATCGCATTGGGACGTTCTACGTCAACGGTCATTTCGTACGGCCATTGGATCCAAACGATCCGGCGGGTCCCGGTTTTCCGGCGGCGCCAGCAGACGATCTGGCACTCGTGACTTGGCATTTCGACCTGGACGGCAAAGGCGCGGTCAACACGATCGGGCCGGTTAAAGCAGTGGCTATCGGCGATAGCTACCCGCAAACCGTCGTCGGCGGGACGGGTAGATTTAAGTCGAGCAAAGGCGTGGCGAAAACAACCGTACTCGGCGGCGGCGGTTTTCAATTTCGTTTGTCGGTGTCAAACCGTAACGATTGAGACCTAGCAGCAGCCACGCCCGGGGTAGCGCCACCCCGGTACGGCGCACGGTAGGCGTTTAGTGCATATGCGGTGCATCGACGCCGATTGGCACGCGGATGTTTTCGACGAGCTGCTGCGTCGCGAGCGGTGGCGGTGGTGTGAACAACGCGACTGACCAGGCAACGGTAACATTCAATATCGCGCCCACTAGGCCAATCCCTTCCGGCGATATACCAAACAACCAATGTGCAGGCGCGTTCAGTTCCGGTGCATAGAATTTGAAATAAACTATATAGGCGAACGTAAATCCGAGCCCGACGATCATGCCGCTGATGGCACCTTGTGAATTCATGCGTTTCGAAAATATGCCGAGCAGGATCGGTGGAAACAATGAAGCAGCGGCGAGTCCAAAGGCGAATGCAACCACTTGTGCAACAAACCCCGGGGGATTGATGCCTAAATAGCCGGCGATGCAAATTGCGGTCGCCGCGGCGAGGCGTGCATATAGTAGTTCTTGGCGATCGCTAATACCGCGCGCAAACGTTTTTTTAAGCAGGTCGTGCGAAACAGACGCAGAGATAACGAGCAACAAGCCAGCCGCTGTCGACAATGCGGCGGCTAAACTGCCGGCGGCGACGAGCGCAATAACCCACGGCGACAAGTTCGCGATTTCGGGATTTGCCAACACCATGATGTCGCGATCGATATACACTTCATTGTCGCTGTCAGTGGTGTCATTCAGCAGTATTCGCTGACCAGTAGGCGCGCGCTGGTCAAGGTCGAAACGCGGTGCGCCCACGAACGGTTTGCCCGGCCCGTATTGCACTTGGGCGTCCGCGTTTTTATCGTGCCAGCCAATCAAACCAACGTTTTCCCAATTGCGGAACCACGGCGCGATTTCACTATAGGTTTTGTTGTGCACGGTATCGATGAAATTTAGCCGCGCGAACGCACCAACGGCGGGTGCAGTGGTGTATAAGAGCGCAATGAAAAACAACGCATAACCGGCGGACTTACGCGCGTCGGATACTTTTGGCACGGTGAAAAACCGCACAATAACGTGGGGTAGGCCGGCGGTGCCTAACATCAAGGCCATGGTGATCGCGAAAACGTCAATTTTCGATTTCGTTCCTTCAGTGTATGCGTTAAACCCTAGTTCGATAAGGGTGCTATCGAGTTTCTGCAATACTGATAGCCCAGATCCATCATTCACCATCGCCCCCAAACCAATTTGTGGGATTGGAATCCCAGTAATCAACAGCGAGATAAATATTGCCGGGACTAAGTAGGCAAAAATCAGCACGCAGTACTGCGCGACCTGCGTATAAGTGATCCCCTTCATGCCACCGAGCACGGCGTACATAAACACGACGACCATGCCGACGACTACACCCCAGGTAATCGGGATATCCAAAAATTGTGAGAATACGATACCAACGCCACGCATTTGGCCGGCAACATAGGTAAACGAGACGATAATTAAGCTCGCCACTGCGACAACCCGGGCAACATTCGAATAGTACCGCGTGCCAATAAAGTCCGGCACCGTAAACTCACCAAATTTCCGCAGATACGGCGCAAGCAGCATGGCGAGAATCACGTAGCCACCCGTCCAGCCCATTAAGTACACGGCACCGTCGTAGCCCATAAATGAAATAATGCCGGCCATTGAGATGAAAGACGCAGCGCTCATCCAATCGGCCGCCGTCGCCATACCATTGGCGAGCGGATGGACACCGCCACCAGCGACGTAAAAATCGTTCGTCGATTCCGCGCGCGAATAGATTGCAATACCGATATAGAGCGCAAAGCTCGCGCCGACGAAAATGTAAGTTAGCGTTTGTGTGTCCATTATTTTGTACCGGCGTCGGCGTCGCTTACACCAAAGCGGCGATCGATACGTTGCATGAAAAATACATAGGCGAAAATCAGAATGACAAACACATAGATCGAACCTTGCTGCGCCCACCAAAATCCAAGTTTGAATCCGAAAAATTGAATTTTGTTTAGCTCGTCGACCAGCAAAATACCAAAACCAAAAGAAACGACAAACCAAATGCTGAGGAGGCCACCGATAAGCTTGAGATTCGCATGCCAATACGCGGTTGCGTCGAGATTTTCGGTCTGGCTTGTCGCCGAAGCACTCGTCGGCGTGGTGTTACTTGGTTCCATCGGTCCCCCCCAGGGTATTTTGCGTACAGGTAGCCCGCGCCGGTCGTGCATAGCATATGCGTCCCGTAGACGACGAACGATGGTACCGAAAGACGAGGCGTCGGCCTAGCGCTCGCAGCAAACTTCGTGAGCGAAACAATATGTCGATTGCAGGCGCCACAAGTCAGACGGCGAACGCATTTCGATTTAGCGTATTATCGACGTTGGATGAGGAGCGATTCTTGGCGTCGTGGCGTAATCGCTGACATCGTGCGACTTTTAACTCGACGACCACAGATGTGACGTGTCGCGAGCGGGTTAAAATGGACGGAATTTAGGGAAGTACATTAGTTCGGGAGAGGCAACAATGCGCGTTAGGAAACTGCTGGTCGCTAATCGATCGGAGATCGCGATCCGAGTGATGCGCGCAGCGACTGAGTTAAATATACGCACTGTTGCCGTGTACGCGAATGAAGATCGTTTCGCGCTGCACCGGTTTAAGGCGGATGAAAGTTATCTGGTGGGTAACGGTAAGCGACCAGTTGCCGCATATTTAGATATCGAAGGCATTATCGCCGTCGCACGCGAGGTTGGCGCGGACGCGATCCATCCGGGCTACGGTTTTCTCTCCGAGAACCCAGAATTCGCCGATGCTTGTGCACGAGCGAACGTCCGATTCGTCGGCCCGCGCGCTGAGATCATGCGCACCTTGGGTAATAAAGTAGCCGCTCGCGAGGTGGCCGAGCGCGCCGGCGTGCCGGTTATGCCGGCAACCGGGCCCTTACCGCAGGATTTACCGGCGTGCAAAAAACTCGCGGCCGAGCTCGGTTACCCGCTTATGCTCAAAGCGAGCTGGGGCGGCGGCGGTCGTGGCATGCGGGTGATCGGCAAAGAAGACGACCTTGAAGGCAGCCTCGCGAGCGCGCGGCGCGAAGCGCAGGCGGCATTTGGCAATGATGAGGTCTACCTCGAAAAGCTCGTCGAACGCGCGCGCCACGTCGAAGTACAACTACTCGGCGATACCCACGGTAACCTCGTGCATTTATACGAACGTGATTGCTCCGTGCAGCGACGTAATCAAAAAGTCGTCGAACGTGCGCCCGCACCCTATTTATCGACACTGGTACGCGAGCGCCTGTGTGACGCAGCATTAGCCATTGGTCGCGCGGTAAATTACTCCCACGCCGGCACGGTCGAGTTCTTAATGGATGTGGATACCGGCGATTACTATTTCATTGAGGTTAACCCGCGTATTCAAGTTGAGCACACAGTGACCGAAGAAGTCACTGGGGTAGACATCGTAAAAGCGCAAATTAGGGTTAGCGAGGGTGCCCGCATTGGAGCGTCTAAGAGCGGCTTGCCAACGCAGTCAGAAATTTCACTTTCCGGTCACGCCCTACAGTGTCGGGTCACCACTGAGGATCCCGAAAACGAATTCACGCCAGACTACGGACGCTTAACTGCTTACCGAAGTGCATCGGGGTTTGGCGTTCGTCTCGATGGCGGGACGGCGTACTCTGGTGCGGTTATCACGCCCTATTACGATTCCCTACTCGTTAAGGTAACCACGTGGGCACAGACCAGCGATGAAGCGATCGCACGGATGAGCCGCGCGCTGCGCGAGTTCCGAATTCGCGGGCTCGCGAGTAATCTGCAGTTCCTTGAAAATATTATTAAACATCCGGATTTTCGCGCGGGCGAGAACACCACGCGTTTCATTGACACGACGCCGGGCTTGTTCAAGTTTACTAAACGTCGCGACCGCGCCACCCGTATGCTGCGTTTCTTAGGCGAGGTTATTGTCAATGGCAACCCCGAAATGGAAGGGCGCGAAAGCCCCAAACAGCCCTTGGCGATGCCGGTCTTGCCGACATTCTCACACCTGACGCCGATGCCGACAGGCTCGCGAGACGAATTCAAAAATCGCGGCGCTACTGGTTTCGCCAACTGGATGCGCGAGCAGCGACAAGTGTTAATCACCGATACGACGATGCGCGATGCCCACCAATCGTTGTTTGCGACGCGCATGCGCACCCGCGATATGATCGATATCGCGCCGTACTACGCGCATCAACTGAATCAGCTCCTGTCCCTCGAATGTTGGGGTGGTGCGACGTTCGACGTTGCCATGCGATTTTTGAAAGAAGATCCTTGGGATAGATTGGTGCAGTTGCGCGAGAAAGTACCAAATATTTTGCTACAGATGCTCTTGCGCGCTTCTAATGCGGTGGGCTACACGAATTATCCCGACAACGCGGTTCAGTATTTCGTGCGCCATGCGGCGGCGACCGGCGTTGACTTGTTTCGCGTTTTTGACGCGCTAAACAACGTTGAAAATATGCGCGTCGCAATCGACGCAGTCGGCGCGAGCGGCGCGTTGTGTGAGGGAGCGATTTGCTACACGGGTGATCTATTCGATGCGACTCGTTCGAAATACAACCTGGATTATTATCTTGGTAAAGCCAAAGAACTAGAACGGGCGGGTGTACATATTCTCGGCATTAAAGATATGGCAGGCATTTGCCGACCGCGAGCGGCCGCCGAGCTAGTCCGCGCCCTGAAAGAAACGGTTGCGATACCGATCCATTTTCATACCCACGACACCAGCGGCATTAGTGCGGCAAGCGTACTGGCCGCGATCGAGGCGGGTTGCGATGCGGTCGATGCCGCGTTCGACAGTATGTCCGGACTCACTTCGCAACCTAACTTAAGCGCAATTGCCGCGGCACTTGCGGGCAGCGAACGCGATCCAGGAATCGCAGCCGAAGACATGCAAGCGGTGGCTCACTATTGGGAAGGCGTGCGTCGTTACTACGAACCGTTCGAAGCCAATATCCGTTCGGGCACTTCGGATGTTTATCGCCACGAAATGCCGGGCGGGCAGTATACGAATTTACGCGAGCAAGCGCGCGCCGTTGGGCTAGAGGCGCGCTGGCCAGAGGTGGCGAGTTGCTATGCTGAGGTGAATCGAATGTTTGGCGACATTGTAAAAGTCACCCCGACATCTAAGGTTGTTGGCGATATGGCGCTGTTTATGGTGGTAAACGATCTCGATACTCAGGCGGTGCTCGATCCAGAACGCGAAATCGCCTTCCCGGAATCGGTTAAGTCGTTGTTCAAGGGCGAACTCGGCTTTCCTGATGATGGCTTCCCGGCGGAACTACAACGCAAGGTCTTAGCTGGCACTGAGCCCTTAAGCGGCCGACCGGCGGACAGCCTAGCGCCGGTCGATCTTGAGGCGACGCGGGCCGCGACGGAAAAAGCAATCGGCCGTAAGGTGGGCGATACGGATCTCGCTTCGAGCGTTATGTATCCAGCGGTTTTTAGGGATTATGCACAGCATCGCTCTCACTATGGAGATGTATCGCGGATCCCAACCCCTGCGTTTTTCTACGGCTTGCGAGAACACGAAGAAATCGCTGTCGATCTCGAATCAGGGAAAACATTAATCATTGAGTTGCAGGGTCGTACAGAAGTGCCAGAGGATGGTGAGGTTAAGTTATTTTTCGAACTGAATGGTCAGCAACGGGTGGTGCGGATTGCGAAAGCTGGGGCGCAAAGAAAAGCAGAACGCCCGCGCGCGGAACCGGGAAATCCTCACCATGTGGGCGCGCCGATGCCGGGCATGATATCCACCATAGCGGTTACTGTTGGGCAAAAAATCCGTAAAGGCGATCCCTTGCTATCGATCGAAGCGATGAAAATGGAAACGCAGATCCGGGCCGAATCTGATATTACGATTGAACAAGTGTTAGTAAAGCGGGGAGAGACGGTTGACGCCCACGCATTGCTAATTGTCACAGCGTCGTAGCGTAAGCGATATTTTTCGCGCGACGCGCGCACGAGGGGAGGGGATATCGATGAAGACGATCAAACGCGGGAAAGTGCAACGGTATGCATTTGATAAGCGCGACAAACCTTGTTTAAAAGTGCGCGCGAATGAAACGTTCCAGATCGAGACGGATGATGCCTTATCAGGAATGGTAGCGGACGATAGCGACCGGCCTAAGGTCGAAGGGTTTGCGGGGAAACATTTCGCGAAGCTCGCCAAATCGACACCAGGGCTGTTCAATCCGGTGGTTGGCCCGATTTATGTCGAAGGATGTAAAGCGGGCGATGTGCTGGCGGTGCATATCGATTGGATCGATCCCTGGCGCTACGGGTTTTCGGGTGTTTTACCGCGCATGGGCCCGTTAGGTGATTCATTGCGCTACAAAGAGTGCGCGGACGGTTATGTGCATGTGATCGAACATTTACCGGGACCGAGTGGTTTTACCCGCGATGGTACGGCGAAATATTCAGAAACCTTAAGCTGGCCGCTGGAACCATTTATCGGCACGTTGGCGACGGCCCCTGAGCGCGAAGTTTTAACTTCCGTTTTAGGCCAAGGGGCGTTTGGCGGCAACATCGATTGTCGCGATATTTGCGCCGGCCATACGATTTTCCTCAACGCCTATAACGATGGCGGGCTGCTTTATGTTGGCGATGTTCATGGCGGCCAAGGTGACACCGAGTTCACTGGCATTGCCGATGAAACGCGATCGACGGTTCAATTGTCCTGTACGGTGATTAAGAACAAGCGGCTACCGTGTGTGCGCATCGAAAAACCCTACAGCGTGGTTGCAGTCGGGATCAATTTGCCGATGGAGCACGCGGTCTATGATGCGACAAATAACCTCATGCAATGGCTAGAGGAAGACTACGGCGTACCGCCGCGGGATCTATATGTGCGTATGTCGTGCGACCCGGCGTTTCGTATTCGTACTTATCAGTTGGTACGCATCGCGACCTTGCAGCATGTGGCCGGTGCGGAGTATCCGAAACAGCGACTGTTTGATGCAACCGCGCCACGACCTAAGCGTCGCGCCGGCTCGCGGACTAAGAAGAAGGCCAGCACTCGGAAATCAGCGAAGTCATAATCGCTCTGGCGGTTTCGATGCATCTCGATTGCGACGCAGCGCCGCGATACTCAGCGTGATTAGTGCGGCGGCGATCAAGCCAATACCCACAAATTCAATGGGTGTTGGACGTTCACCGAGATGATAGGACGAGGACACCATTGCGACAGCCGGTGCCGCGAGGGTACTCAAACTCGCTGTACCCGCGGAGAGATTGTTCAACACGTATATCCACAGCAGCCAACCAAGCGCCGTCGTCACGACCGAAACTAAAAACAAGACGAGCACGAAACGCCCGGACCACACCACCGTCGGTTCGGGTACCGCATAGGCCAAGGCGATTAATGGCAGCGCGCCATAAAACATCTGCCAGGCGGTCATGGAGATTAAATCCATCGGCGCTCTGCGCTGTAATTGTTTAACCATAATCGCGCTCACTGCCCACGCAAGCCCCGCACCCACGGCTAGGGCTTTAGCGATTATTGAGCCCGATGGATTCCATGGCTGGACGACAACCGTAAGACCTAACCCTGCGAGTAGGATTGCCAGCCACTGCAAGCCTTTCACCCGTTCTCCGAGCAGCGGCCAGGCGAGCAGCAACGTAAAAAACGGCATCGTATAGGCGAGAAACGCCGCGCGACCTGCAGATCCTTCGGCAACTGCCCATGTCGATAAGGTGAGTAATGCCGTGGTTTGTATCAACCCAAGCCTAACTAATTCCCAATTCCGGCGCGGCCAGAACGGGCGCCCGGTAAGCGGTAATACAACTAATAAACAAACGGCGCCGAGTGCGACCCTTAGCGCAGTAAATGTAAACGGGCCGGCGTCGAGTAGTCCTATTTTAATGCCGGTCCAGGCGTAACCCCAAAGAAACGACATGCCAAGCAGCGCGACGATTGGGTGGAGACGAAGTCTCACCCGAGGCTTTGATGGCGCGAAATAGTTAAGCGTGGCATCGGGTTAAGTACGGTGTGTAGGTTTTCTCGGTCACGGGCCATTACTTCGGAGTTGTTGTGGTCGCGAATTTGTCCCATGATCATCGTCGGCGCGCCACCCCTGGGCATATCGATGACCGAGATGGCGAAGTTGTTAGTATAAATGAAGGGGTCACCCATGAGCCAAGTTGTCATCGTCGATAATATCCGCACCGGTCTTGCCAAGGCACACCGCGGCACATTCAACCTAACGCGGGCTGACGATCTCGTCGCCCATTGTATCGACTCATTGTTGGCGCGTAACGAGGCAGTTGACGGCGAGGCGGTGGAAGACGTGATCGTTGGCAGTGCACGTCAAATCGGCGAGCAATCGGCCAACATGGCACGCCACTCGGTGGCGCTGTCGAAGCTGCCGATTAGCGTCTCGGCAATGACCTTAAGCCGCGCGTGTTCGTCGGGCTTAAATGCAATCTCCGTCGCCGCGAATCAGATCGCAAGCGGTTGTAGCGAAATCGCGATCGCCGGTGGTGTGGAATCGATCACCGGACTCGAACGCGGCGTACCCGCGCAGTTCGACAATCACCCCGATCTCGAAGCGAATAAGCCAGAAATCTTTATGGCAATGGGAAATACGGCTGAGGTCGTTGCGCGTCGCTACGATGTGAGCCGCGACGCCCAAGATGAATTCGCCCTGCAAAGTCAGCAGCGCTACGCCGCCGCAACAGAATCGGGTTTGGTGAGTGATGAGATAACGCCAATGACCGTTAAGTGGCTAAAGCTGCTTAACAAAGAAACCAAAGAGACGGCAATTGTTGAGGGCACGGTTGATCGTGACGAGTGCAATCGTCCGCAGACGACTCTTGATGGCCTAGCGAAACTCAAGCCGGCATTTGAGGAAGGCGGTACCGTCACCGCCGGTAATGCCTCGCAACTATCCGACGGTGCGTCGATGACCTTGCTGATGTCGGAGCGGCGCGCCGAGCAGCTACGGCTGGAACCGCTTGCCTACTTTAGAGGATTTGCCGTGGCAGGCTGTGAGCCAGATGAAATGGGCATTGGCCCCGTATACGCGATACCGCGATTATTGAAATACAAAGGTCTAAGCTTGGACGACATCGATCTTGTCGAATTGAACGAAGCGTTTGCCTCGCAATGTCTTTATTGCCGCGACGCGCTCGACATTAATAACGACATATATAACGTCAACGGCGGGTCGATCTCAATCGGTCACCCCTTCGGTATGACGGGATCGCGCCTCACCGGCGTCGTCGTGCGGGAATTAAAGCGCCGCAACAAAAAACTGGGCTTGGTATCGATGTGTATCGGCAAAGGCATGGGCGCGGCCGGTTTATTCGAGGCCTGTTAACCATCGCGAGCCCAACAGCCGGCGGTGGAGGAGGCCTGTCTAGCGCTACAAGAGGTGATCGGGTTCGAACAGATTTAATCGGCTAAATCGGGATTCGAGCTGACGGACGTTGCCAGGTGTTCGCAATAGTGGACGATCGCGATTTCAAATGGAAGCCGACTGATAACAATGGTTTTGATTTTTTGCCGCGTGCCTATCGGGGGTTTACACACCCTCAGCTAGGGTGGATTTGGAAAGCTCCGACTGTCGCCCCATTTGATGCGCCGACCTGAGACGCACGCAGCTATCCTTCGGATCTGTAGCTCGCATCTCAAAACTTACCGTTGTTATTCTTCCACTGACTCCTGGGAGCGATATGATCGGTCGTGTCCCAATGTTCAACGATTTTTCCGTCGGCGACACGAAAGAGGTCAAAAAAAGCAGAGTGGGCTCCTTTGAGGTGACCCTCGCTGACACAAAGCACGAAATTGCCCTCGGCCAAAACACGATGTAGGCGCTTATAGTCGATCTGTCTACGGCTCCTGTCCTCGGCTTCCAATGCGGACCGGAGAGTGGATACGCTATCGGCAAGTCGCGGATTGTGTTCCGCGTAGGCTTCCTCGACGTAGTCCGTCAGCCGGTCGAGTTGTCCGTCGACAAGTACGGTTTCAACGAAAGATCGAACGAACGCCCGGTTACTTTCCGTCAATTCATGATCAGCGGATTCAGTTGGCCCGTCAACCATGCTGCGTCCGGCTTGGTTTGGCCCCCGTCTTTCCTGAATATTGTCCCAGTGTTCCACCGCCCGACCGTCTTCAAACCTGAAAATTTCAAAGCCGATCTTGCGGCTCGAAAAGTCGTACTCTGTATGTGCAAAGACGAAATGGCCATCTTCAAACGCCCGCACGATGTTCACCCTGGGTGAGGTCTTGGATAGACGTTGGAAGAGAGCCGCTAAACCCTCACTCCCTTCGTGGGTCAGAGGGTTATGCTGAATGTATTTCGCTTCATCAACGACGGCTATGGGTCCGGAATCGCCGGTTTCTATGCTACTAAGCAAGGCCCGGATCTGGTCTCTCTTGGCTACAGTCATTCTTCTTTTCCTACCTAGTTCGAACAATCGATCCGCGGATATGAATCTTGGGGATTCACGTTCAATTCCCTCTCGCCTAAAAGGGGGCGAACTTGTTTTTGGGAGCGGGAAAGCGACAACAAAATTCCCGTAGCGCGCGGGTTTGCCTGCATCAAGGAGGACACATCTCATGCCAAGGACGACAAGGATACGACCAGGAAAATAAGTGCGTCCCGCTTTTTCTCCAAGAGCCGGAGGCGGCTATCGAATCGCCTGCGACGGCTGCCCACGCTTAATCATCGCGCTACGTTTCTCGGGAAAAAACGTCACTTCTTAAGGTTGATTGAGGTATTGAGTCACCGCGATCCACTCACCCGTCTACTAATTTCTTGCCGTAGAGCGAGCGATGAATTAAGGCGGTATCCAGATACTCCATGTCTTCGGCGATCTTGCCGTCGCGTAACGTGAACACATGACAATAGGTGTTGTTATAGGGGCCGTGATTTCCGGTAATGGTACCTTGGGCCTGGGCCACGACCTTGTTCCCCTCGGCGATCAGATCGACAACGTCGACTTGAATGCCTGCCTCGGCATTAATTACCTTGAATACCTCGCCCATCAACTCTTCTTCCACGGCCTTGGTCCCGTGGTAGGTTCTAGACACCGCCGTATCGCCAATGATCGTCCAGACGACGTCGTCGTGACACAGCGCAAATGCGCCGGCCAAATCGCCACTCGACAGCGAGGCGAAAAAGTTGCGTACGACGTCTTTGTTTCCTTCGATTGACATGATTAGACGCTCCTTCCAATGTGGTTCGTAGGAGCCCATTGTAGCTTCGTTATGAACTAAATCGCACGTCGATCAAAACCACCCGTTTCGACCCGATGCTGCACTAGATGAAAATAGTAATAAAAAGGCAACGCACTTAATTTCTGGAGTGGACGCGACACCAAATTTCCGCAGCGTTTGGGTTTGCACACCTCAAGGAGAGCACATCCCATGTCAAGAACGGTAAGGATATTACTGCCTCACATGCCGTATCACGTTATCCAACGGGGGGAGTCGGGCGAGCGTGTTCGCACACGGATCAGACCCGTCAGCTTAGTCTTAGTCGAGTTACGTTTATAAAGTGCGCGAACCGTGACCGCGGTGGTTAAACGAAGGCGTATCCAATTGGGCGCCGGATAATCGTGCTCAAGCGCGACGAGAACAGTATCTGCGTTTTGTTGGATCCGCGATCGACGTTGCACATGTTGGGTCAACATTGCGTCGAAGCACAGGTCGACGACGGATTGATGACCGGGCCATGGTTGGTGCCGTCGCGGAAAAGGCGTTAGTGTTCGCGACATTCCCGGATAAGGCGATTTGATCTCAGCTGCTTGGCGGCAGCGCAAGACCCCGTCGTGTCGGAGTCATTGTCTCGGCCCGATTGCGACGCCGCGCGCCATTTCTCAACCGACGAGTTCCACGCTTTCGAGACATGATCCGGGCTGCAGGGTAACGGTGCGGATCGAACTTAGCCTGATGCGCTTCGCCGCCGCTATCGCGCTTAAGGAACCGTCGCGCCTCGGCGTTGCCGCCACGCCTATAGCGACGACACCTCGCATAGATATGATTTATGCGGTACGCATCCGCCGATGGGGTCGTAATCGTGGTTGCCGATGGTGCGATTAAGATTCGCACCGAGGTCACTTTCGGCGTCGTAGCTGGGACTGGAAAGTGGTTCGCAACCTTGCCACCAGCCCACTGTCGCGCGAACGACCCGCGGGTCGAGTGACGCAGAGAAACGCGCACGCATCCGCGCTTGCGCATGTGGCGTGCTTAACTTCACCCAATCGCCTTCTTCAATGCCGCGCGATCGCGCGGTCTGCGGATGCAAGTCTAGCCGTGGGTCTCGCTCGTGACGACGCAAGCGAGGCACATGTCGATATTGGCTGTGAACGAAATGGGTCGATTTTGCGTCTGTCAGCACGAGCGGGAATTGGGCGTTAAGTTCGGGGCGCGCGGTTGGACCCATAGCCGGTTCGACATATTCGGGTAACGGCGGGTATCCGTGTTGGAGGAATGTTTCTGAATACAGCTCCACGCGGCGACTCGGCGTCGCGAAACCACGGTTCGCCGGATCATCTTCGCCGATATATTTTCTATAGCGCGTCGTCAGCGCTTGTTCGATCCCACGAGGTTCTTCCTGTAAGGCTTCAAGGCTTATACCGCTTGGCGCTAAAAATTCAGCGTATCCGCACGCGATGTCACCACCCCAAAAATGCTCGTCCAGCCCCAGCCGGTTGGCAAGTTGAAACGCGATCCAGGCATCGGATTTCGATTCGCCGCGTGAATCGATCATCTGCTGTCGATATTGTATGGTAGCGCTCGCGCGCTGATCGGCGAAAAAATCTGGGCGCAATCCGTTCCGTTCCCAGGGCGTATTTACCGGCAGAAAAATGTCCGCGTGAGACGCCGTCGGGGTCATAAATAGGTCGGCGTGTACCATGAAATCTAATGCATCGAGTGCCTCGGCGCCGCGCGCACCGTCAGCGTGAGAAACGAGCATGTTCAAACCAAAACTCACGAGCGCGTTAACGCCGTAAGGTTTATGTTCAAGGATACCTTTGTAGAGCGCGTCGGTCGTTATCCATCCGAATATCGACTCGGGCCCAAGCGAGCGTTCTTCGCGTCCGAGTGAGCGCTCGAGCATCTCGGTCGGCATAAGTTCACGGCCGGATATTGCGTTAACGGGTACGCGTTCGAAAATAACGTTGCCGCCGGGTGCGTCGAAGCAGCCGGTCAATGCATATAAGCAAGCGAGCGCACGACCTGTTTGGCTCGTATTCGAATGCATCTCTAGACCGGCCCATGCGTAGCACGATACCGCGCTACTTGAACCAATGAGGCGCGCCGTTTGCTCAATTTGTGTGGCCGGAACCCAGCAAATCTCTGCGGCCCGGCTGGGCGGATATTCTCGGCACAATTCGGCGTACCGATCGAACGCTGTGCGACAAGCGATGATGCCGTTCGGCGTTTCAATCAAGCGCGCGCCGGTAAGCGCGATTGATTCTTGCGTTTCGATATAGTTACCCGTCGACGTGCTGTAAGTTGCGGGCATACCGTCAGCTTCATTCCAAGCCACCCGCGTTCCGGGATCCCCTTCGGGGCGGAGATCAGCGCCGCTAACGAATTGCCCGTTGTCGTCTCGGATAAGAAATGGACCGTTAGACCAGTTCGTCACGAAATCACGATCGAAAAGGTTTTCCTCGATCATCACGTGCGCAATTGATAACGCGAGCGCGCCGTCTGTGCCAGGACGAACTTGCAACCATTCGTCGGCCTTGGCCGCCAAGCCAACCCTTACCGGATCCATGACGACGAGTTTAGCGCCGCGTATCTTTGCGTCGGCGATACGCGTAGCGAATGCTAGCCAACTCGTACTGGGATTGTGGCCCCATAAGATAATGCAATCGCTGTTTTCCACCTCGCTCGTTGGCATGGAGACGCCAAAAGTGTGCGGATAAACAAAATCTTTAGCGAAATTGCAAAGCTCGATCGACGCAACTGCGTTTGGCGTTCCAAACGCGTGGCGCAGTCGTTCGACGAACGGAGCGCCATCTTGCATCGCGGTGCCGGCGGTAGTGGTGATGCTAAACGCTACCGACTCGGCGCCCGAATCCGCTTTGATGCGCTGCAGCTTCTGCGCTGTTGTCGACAGGGCTTCTTCCCAAGAGATGCGCTGCCAACCCGGGTCCGGATCACCTTTGGGACGAGTGCGTTTCATTGGATGCAGCACCCGTGCATCGCTATAGACGTACTCGGGTGCGGCCAACCCCTTGCCGCATAACGATTTACCCGTGGGGTGTGTTGGATCCGCTTCGACCGCGACTAAGCGACCGTCTTCGACGACCGCTGTACAGCCGCAGCTCGACCAGCATAGCGCGCAGTATCCAGACTTTCGTTCGCGGTTCGGAGAACCAGAGGAGTTCACGCTGCTTGGTTGGCGAGCTCTACCGCATCCGGATCGTGGATATAAAAAATCTTGCGGACTGTTTCAAATACTGTCCACGTGGCCATCTCACCCTTGCGCGTATAGAACGTATCGCCAGGTCCATATTCGTGCGTATCGCCGTGTTCGTCGACGAGGCTAATGCGACCCTCGAGCAGCGTGCAAATTTCGTCGCCCGGGTAGGTGTACTCGAAACGCCCCGGTGTGCACTGCCAGACACCTGCCATGGTGCGGACGCCAAATCCACCGACATCGAATCGTCCCGAGTGAACGGGCTTACCGTCAAGGATCTTAATAAACGGTAACTCTTCCATTAATGGCCAGGGCACAAGGTCACCTTTGTCTTTCAGTTTTGTATAGTCGAGCACTACCTATCTCCTTCATTGTTGTTAAAGCGGGTGGTATGTCGACATTAAAGCAACCCCTGGTGGCAGACACAACTGGTCCGCGACTACGTTTCATCGTCTCGAGACAGCTGAAATGCCACGTCACTGCTTCGGTACGAAGCTACGCGCGCGACCTGCAGACGCGAGGCGGATTGATGTTTATCATGTCTGAAAAATACTATTGAGTCTCGATGTGACCGATAAGCAATGAGCAGCGTTGTAGGTTCTATCCTTGATAACTTTTACGTCGTGGCGCGGGAGCCCGGTGCAGAACATCCGGCGCTTCCAACGTGGGCCAACGCTACAGTCAATCCTGGCGACCTGGCCGGCGATCACAATCAGGTCGTTGAACGGCGCGACGTTGCAGGCGTACCCGGCGCATTCCAACTTCTCAACGTCCTCGCGGGATCGGAATGTGGACGCCTCATCGATCTAACTGAGTCGCTTGGCTACCTACCGGACGCTGCGGTGTCATTGCCTCGTTCCATCCGGCACAACCACAACCTCACTTGGGTTGCGGATGAGGTAACCACGGACATTTTATGGCAACGCAGCGCCGCAGCATTGAATGACGACCTCGATGTCTGTCCAGGCAAACGCGCGCTCGGACTGAACGCCCGATTCCGCTTTTATCGCTACAAGCAGGGTGATTATTTTAAACCGCATACCGATGGAGCGTGGCCGGGTAGCAAGGTGGTCGATCGCGAATTGTTAACCAACGCCTATGCTGACCGTTGGAGCCAACTCTCATACATCGTGTTTCTGAGTGACGATTACGGCGGCGGGCGCACGCAATTTTACGTTGCTGAAGGGCAGCCTTTGCGTCCCGCGCGCGATGGTGACAAAGCAAACGTCGTTAACGTCCGCACGCCGGCCGGCGGGGCGCTGTGTTTCCCGCACGGCCTTCATCCGCTGCACTGCCTGCATAGCTCGGAGACAATCACCCGCGGCACAAAGTACATTATTCGTTCGGACGTGTTATTCGAAATCTAGGATTGGGGTCACCCTGGTCGAGCCACGTTTATAAGGTCCGCGAACCGTGACCGCGGCGGCTAATCGAAGATGTCTGCTATCGGGCGTCGGGTAACTGTGGCGAAGCGCGACGAGAACAGTATCGGCGTTTCGCTGGTGCCGCGATCGACATTGCACAACACATGTTGGTTCGAGATGCGCTAAATCGAAATCAATTAACCGGTAACCGTCGATCTATCGACGAGGCTGAGGCGAGACTCGGAGGTCGGATTGAAATGCGTGGTCGGGGTCGCCCTCCGAAAGTGGGAAAATAAGTGGCGAACTCTGGGACAGCCATGGATTGGAACCGAACTCTGGGACAGCCATGGATTGAACAGCTTTAATAAGCGCGATAGGCCAAAGCCGTAATATCCCGAACAAGGAGGACAAGGATGACCCAGTCAAGAGCGAGCCTCGTGTGTGTCGAGGACACCGCTTTACTATCACTGCATTGGCCGTTGCGTCAGACGGGCGTTTTTGTCTGGGTTCGATGAGCTAGCGCGGCGCTGTTACGAGCATTGACGCATTTGGATGAGTGAGCGCTTAAGTCGGCTCACCGAACGTTTTGCGATCGATGTGTACTCGTACACCCTGATGAGCAATCACTATCATCTCATCGTGCGTCTCGCCCCAGAGTGCACGAAGTCCTGGTCGAGTTGCGAAATCCACGCACTAACTGTTACCGTTCGCTATCGCCTAGAGGCGGATACTCGCGCTACATTAAATCCGAATTTTTGAATTTCGCGACCAGCCAGTATCCTGTGTTCGTAGCAACTGTCCCTTGCACGCCTCAACAACGCAAGGGCTAATTTTCGCTAGAGAGATAAAGTCCGGCTAAGGTGCGAATTGCCAATATTGGCGATCGTCAAGTTTCATGAGCCTAAGCCGGTACCGTTTTGAAGGGGGTGTGCCATTGCGAATCAAATAGAATAGATCGGCAATAACCGAAACGCTATCGGCGTGGTATGAATGGCCTCCAAAACTGGTATCAAGTGCGGACACGTCAATTGTGTCGAGTCCATCGGCAAGGACCACTCCATCACTTAAATCACCCGCCCGCGGATAGCCGTCACGCAGCAGTTTCGCCGCTCCTAACGCCTTGTCTTGCGACGACGCATATAGCGTCAGCCGCCGACCAATTGACACGATGTTGGGTGCAATGTCTCGAGTGAAAATCTCTGCGTCAATGTCGGGGGCTACCAAAGCTATTTGCGCAAATTGTGGAGCGTCTTGTGTCTGTGTCATTTTAGACAATCCGGCCAGTGCCGAGGTCAGCAAGCGGTTCCCCATACTGTGGGCAATTAGGTGAACTGTATCCGCGCCACTGTCATTGACGAGCATTTTTAAAAAAGCCTCCATATTCGGGATAGACCACCTATTGTTTTCGCCGTCAGCAATGTAGTCGATTAACTTGCCATTTGAAGGCCAGCTGTACATGATTGGAGCGCCGTCAAACTCAAGGTCGTAAGCAATCTGCGCAGTCCGGCGCGCAGCGTCTTCGAACGTGACTTTGAATCCGTGAACAAATACTAACGCCGACTTTGAATCGAATTTTTCAATGGCTGCGTGCAATTCTTCTCGAAATACTGCTTGTGGCTTGGATTCGATCCGCAGAACCGCAACATGTTTTTCTGGATCCGCCCGAAATTGAAGACGCCACCTAGATGGTGACTCAAGGTCACCGATCCGGTGGTCTCTGGGTACACTAACGTCGGCCGTACCGAATGCGAGTTTGCCACGTCGCGCCCCATAGGTTCCTTCATTGATCTCGTTGCGGTCTGTACCGTAGAAAACCGTAACCGTTGCGTAGTTATTCGGCTTTAATTTAGGTTCTGACGAAGGATCAAATCCGGCGCCACGAGTTAGCGTTATTGTAATGGGTCGCTCATCGCCGGCAATGATGTTCGCAATGTCCTGCGGCTTAAATCCGATTCGCTCGACACGTGCAACGTACTCGCCGAGCGGGAGATTGTTGATTTCGAAACCACCATCATCGCAACTTACCGCGAAGCCGCCGAAGTTCGTTTGCTGGTGCATTACCGTGATCTGGGCACCGGCGAGTGGTATCGATTGTTCCGTAAGCACCGTGCCTCGGATAAAAGTGGATTCAACACGCTCAGGATTTTGCTGTCCATGTACGAACCCAGGAAAGCAGACTGAAACGAACGCCAGCAGGCTGAAAATATTATCCACGGTCTAGCCAGAGTACCGGTTTTCAGTGCGAGCTACAAACGTGAAATATTTACTCGAAAAACCAATATCTTGTATACTGAGCTGGTCAAAATTTTGCTCAGTCGTCTGACGATTTCGAGGTGTCAAATGGGAGATCGCAAGGAGCAATCGGCTGAATTCTGTGGAATGAAATGCTTGAACGAGGCGCGCTATTTTTGGGTAGTTACTATTCTGGTTGCGCTGCCTGTTGTGTCCGTTTGTCGCGCGCAAACGCCGGTTATCGATGATATCACCGAGCGATTGCTAAGCCGTTACGGGGAATTGAGCGATATTAGCGGCGATCAGTTAATGCATGAGGTGTTCGCCGCTCAATCGCAGCGGCGGATTTACGATACGGTGCTGGCCAACCTACGCCGAGAGTTTGGAAACGAGGCGCGCTTTTTAGCGCTACTAGATCGGATCGATATTGATGTATCGCCGTTGGTCGGTGCGTCTCCTGATGCCTGGGCAAGTGGCGATCTGGCGTCAGTCGATCTTGCTATGGTCTTTCTCGCCCGCAACATCGGCTCCGCACTTGCGCCGCTCCTAAGCGGTCATCCGCAATGGGCAAAATTCCAAGCGGCTTACGGTGCGTCCCTAAGAGCACCGATCGAGGACGCGTACCAATCCGGCGAAGCAATTGATTTGCTGGCAGTCCTTTTAGCAGACAATTTCCGGCCGGATACCTTGGAGTCCGACCCCTTCTGGTTGGCCGTTTTCCAAGACAGCGCCGCAAACTTCAGCGCCGAAGTATTGAGTTGGATAATTCTTCATGAAATTGCGCATCTTGAGCAATTTGAAGATTCCGGCAACATTCCCGATTCGATCGCGGAGCAAAAGCAGCTCGAACTCGACGCCGACCTAAGTGCGTTCCTGCGGCTTGAGCAGCTAGGAATCAGTTTGCTGGGTGTAACAGAGATGCTAGCCAGTGTTGCATCTGTAGAAGGTGTTGTCGCAGAACTCTTTTCGTCAGAATCCGTACGATCCAACACGCACCCGTCGTGGACAGAGAGGGCAGAGCAGATCCGCGGCAAATTCGACCATACCGCGGCACCCAAGACCCCCGTTGTTTACTACAAGATGTTTTCGATGCAGGAAACCGGCTTAGTCGAAACCGCCATCTTTTTTCCGCGCGATCCGGTTGCCCACGGCGGTGTGATGGGTGGTTTTGTTTCCGGCTCAAACGTAATTCCCATTGCAATTGAATTCATAGACGGTCAGGTCCTCGCGTACGGGCTTGATGGAGCAGGTGTCGCAATAAAAGTCACGATCGAAAAGCCCGAACTGCTGTGGAGCCCAATTCGCTTTCAGATCTTCGGACCCGATACATTGACCGATGTTACAACGACCGGGCATCACATCAGCCTTGGGTTGCTGCCAAGCACTGAGATTGACCGCCTAACGGTTTCGCCGCGTCGGATTCTCAAAGAATTGGCCGAGACAACTTGGCCAAGTAACATGGCCGCTAGGGTTGAAGAAGTTCAGGGTGCCGTTTTGGATCGTGGATCGGAATTGATGCTTGAATTCAATAAAGGCAAAATTGAAGCGGACACGTTGAGGTCAGAACTTGAATCGATGCGATCGCGATCGCTAGGAGCGTTGCGGCAGCTGGTAGGGACCGATGGTGTCGAGCGATTTAACGCAGCCTTCGCAGCGCACCCACTGATTCGACAGGGGCTGCAACTGGCCAACTCACAGAACATTGCGTCGGCACCAAGCGGTGCCAGCCGCGCGCCGACGGCGGTGGAAAAGCCTCCGTCGAAATATCCGCGCATTGGATCGGAGCGGCCGACGCATCTTGGCATCTACGTCAATCCAATTGATGGTCAGGAGCTTGTGTTTCTAGGTGGTGGTAATTTTACGATGGGTGCGCCGCCGGACGCCGAGATAGACGTACTGTACCCGGAGGAGCTTGTTACTTTCGACGACGCCAAGCCTGCGCACGACCGCGAGGTCGCGCAATTTTATTTAGCGCGAACCGAGGTCACTAACGCTCAGTACGCACGATTTTTAGCGGCTGAAGGTGGGGCCGAACCGATGTTCTGGCGGGACACGGAATTCAATGCTCCGGATCAGCCCGTCGTCGGTGTTTCCTGGTTTGAGGCACAGACCTATGCCGGCTGGGTCGGCGGTCGATTACCAACTGAACCAGAATGGGAGTACGCAGCGAAGGCGGGGCGTCAAAATCTCGCGTACGCGACAGCGAACGGCACTATCGATCGGAAACTGGCGAGATACGAAATGATGTACAGCCGAGGTCCTCGACCCAACTCAACAACGGTCGGCAGTTATCCACCGAATCCCTTCGGGCTCTACGATTTGAGCGGCAATGCCGCGGAGTGGTGCGGCTCGTGGTACCACGCGTATCCACACCTTGGCCAGCCCGTTGGTGGCTCCAGCGTTCCAAGAGAGGTTGGCGAATTATTCGGCCAAACCTATCGGGTCATGCGTGGCGGCAGCTACGAGAGCCTGAACGTAGGCGTTATGACATTCCGCCGTTGGCGGGCGCAGCCTAGCGACAAACGGGGCAAAAATCTCGGCTTCCGAATAGCGATTTCTGCAAATTAAAAAATGCGACAATAGCAGCATCGTTGAAGTTGGGGAAACGGGGTCAGAGTGAGCTATCCCTGGTTTTTCGGACAGTTTAGTTAAGCGGCAATTGAGTACTCGTTTTCGAATTGCCACGGGGTTTGGTAATTGAGCGTTTGATGCGCTCGTTGTGGGTTATATATCGATTCATGCGCGTCCTGCACCTCCCGCCCGCTAAAATGGTTTAGTGCCGGCTTCCGGTTGCCGGAGAACACCTCTTCCTACGCTGCCTCGGAAAACATTGCGAATACATAGGTGTGCCAGCCGAGTACACAATACACCCACCCTGTCGGTGGGTATTCCGCGGCTATCGCTGGGCTAATACGCCAGAATGTGCCTGGCTCTACCTGGTAACCGCGCCTAAAAATATAGCGGTCTGGGTGTTGAAAAATACGATAATTTGAATTCGTTTGCATACAACTGGGTGCCGTCGAATCAGCCCACGCTGTCGCGGTCCGGTTTTCGCGCCTGCCTAGGCCGAACCAGGCGCCGACTTCTCAGCGCACGGCAGCACGGTTTTCGAGACTCGCGGTAATTGAACGGCGCAGCCACTCGTTTGCCGGATTGCGATGGAAGCGCTCGTGCCATACAGTTTCACTTTGAACGACGGTAATTTCATCGCGGGTTCGATGATTCGCACGCGGTGACCGCCGCCGAGCGCTTCGGCAACACCGACGGGCACCGTGGCGATAAAGTTCGAACGTTCCACCAGCATCGCCGCGACAAGAAAGTTATGCGTGACAACCCGAATTGTGTCGCGCGGGCGTAACTCCAGTAACTGTTTTTCGATTTGTTCGTGCACGTGACCGAGTCCCTGGGCGGACACAATGATATGTTGCGCGGTTTCGTAGTCCTGTTTGCTGAGCGCGTGCGAAATCGTTGGATGGTCGTGGCGAAAGAGACACGCGTACTGCTCCGTATACAGTGATCGCTCGTGAATGCCTGCTTAAAGTTTCGGGTAAGCGCCAAACGCAACGTCGGCCTCGCCGGATTCGAGCTGACTGATCAGCGATCCGATACCGATCGGTAAAGCCTCGACCGTGATGTGGGGCGCAGACGATTCAAGGGCCGGTATTAAATGTGGCAGCAACAACATATGCCCGATTTCCGAAGCCGCAATTCGGAACGTCCGGCGTGACACTGCGGGGTCGAAGTGACGACGTTGCGTCAATTGCGCGTGGTATATATTCAACAATTCGTCGACCACGGGGGCGACTTCAAGTGCACATGGTGTCGGCTCCATGGCCCGTTGCGTACGCACAAACAACGGGTCGCCGAAATGCGTGCGCAATCGAGCCAGAGCTCTGCTGATCGTGGGTTGCGACAGGCCGAGGGTCGTTGCGACCCGGGTGACCTGACGTTCACGCATTAACGCCTGGAATACCTGCAGCAGGGCGAAGTCAAGATTCATATTATTCACATTACGAATAGAATCTATGCATTTTTCATTCTTGTAAAGAATAATATAAAACGCCAGACTCCGCTGCACGAGCGCACAAAGTATCCACCCATCCGCACAGGAGACAGGACATGACCGCAACAGTCCCCGCCCAGGCACTCAATGGGCACCACCACATCACGATCGGCGTTGGTAAACCCCAGGAAGATTTCGATTTCCACACGAAGGTTCTCGGTCTCAAATGCGTAAAACGGACGCTGTTCTACGATGGCGCGATGCCGATTTATCACTTTTACTATGGCAACGACATGGGTGAGGAAAGCACCCTGCTCACAACTTTTCCGGTTGCTCACACCGGCGTGAAAGCGAAGCAGGGCATTGGCCAGTGTAGTTATGTCAGTTTGTCGGTGCCGGAGTCTTCATTGCCATATTGGAAAGACCGCCTGGAAGCGCACGATTTGCCGGTGACGGAAACGGAGCGTTTCGGCGAAAAGCACCTGGATTTCCGTTCATCACACGGCATCCGCCTGTCGATGGTCGGTATCGCTGACGATACGCGTGCGCCGCGTACCGGTGGCCCGGTACCAGCGGAAAATATGATCCGCGGCACGCATTCCTACGGGGTGAAGACCCGGGACATGGATTTCATGGATGAATTCATGGAAGTCGCTTGGGGCTGCCGCAAGGAGGGCGAAGACAAGAACCTCGTGCGTTACGCGATGGGCGAGGGCGGCACCGGTACGTATACCGACTTCGAAATCGAAGCGTCGGGCAACAGCGGCAGCTGGATCGTCGGTGAAGGCGCCATCCATCACGTGGCCTACAGCTGCCCGAGCCACGAGGTTCAGGACAAAATCAAATTTTTCGTCGAGGGCATGGGTTACACCGATTTTTCCGACGTGAAGGACCGTGGCTACTTTGATTCGGTCTACGTACGCACGCCTTCGGGCGCATTGTTCGAAGCGGCGGTTTCCCACGACCCGTCGTTTTTGTGTAACGAACCCTACGAAACGCTCGGCACCAAAGTGATGATGTCGCCGCAAATCGAGGATAACAAGGAAGAGGTGATGAAAATTATTGGTGTCGTCGAAGGCTGAGACGACCGCTTACCGCTCGCGTATCGTTTCGCTACAGCCGGTCGCTCGCGCGTTTTCGACGCGCTGCCGATTGTAATGCCTCACGCCGGCATTACATGCGGTGTGATGCGCCATCCCGCGATGGGCCAGCTAGGAACACCGCCGCAACGGAGAGCCCCAGGCCGCGCCTCACCGGCGTTATCGTGTGGGCATTAAAGCGTCGCAATAAAAAAGTGGAATTGGTGTCGATGTGTATCAACGTTCGTCGCGCGCGTTATTCTCTGAATGAGAAAAAGCGTGCTCTGTCGATTCGACGGTCCGCATAATGTGCGACTCCGTTGCGGCGCAAGCGCGCTTTTCGTCGCGGGCTAACACCGCCTGCATAATGGCTTCGTGTTCGGCATGTACGTCGCGCGATTCGTCGCGATCGAGAATCGAAATTAGACGATAGCGTTTATGTTGTTCATAGAGTGTGTGTCGAAATTTGTTCAACCAGCCAGAGTCGCAAGCCGCGATTAATGCTTCGTGAAATTCTTGATTGCGTAACTCCCATTCGGGAAACACATGATCTTTCGATTCGACTTTCGACAGGCGATGGAATGCGGCGACGATATTCGCTTCCCACTCGTCGTCGCCCTGCTTGATGCTGGTGCGGATCGCCTCGCATTCCAGCATGATGCGTAACTGGGTGATGTCCTGCAGATCTTTCATCGAAATGGGGGCGACGTTAAAACCGCGCTGTCCTTCTGTGGTAACAAAACCCTCGCCAGCTAGGCGATTCAACGCTTCGCGCAGTGGACTAGCGCCCATGTCGTAACGTTGGCGGAGCTCCTCGATGCGCAATTTCGCCTGTGGCTTCAGGCGGCCGCGGATGATGTCGTCGCGGAGCGCGTCATAGGCGGACTCGGCGAGTGTTTTCGCGGTTTGTTTCAGGGTCTGTGGCAATGGATCGCGCCTTTGTTCGAGTGTCTGAGATTAGCAGGTGAAAAGTGACATCGAAAGTTTATCGTTTTAAAAAAAAAATATCGATTTTTTATATTTATGTCGATATAATCGCCAAATTGACGCCTTACAAGAAGATTGCTGAGACGGGGATTTGAGATGACGATAGAACTATATACCCACCCGATGTCTCCGTGCTCGCAAAAAATTAGAATCATTTTGGCGGAGAAAAACTTATCTTGGGAGAAGATCGACGTCGATCTACCGAGTAAGAAAAACCTGACACCAGAATATTTAGCGCTGAATCCGCTTGGTGTGGTGCCAACCTTGGTGGAAGACGGCAACGCGGTGATCGAGTCTTCGATCATTGCCGAATACTTAGAGGATCGCTATCCGGAGCACCGTCTTCGACCGCGCGACCCGTACGCAATATCGCAAATGCGCTACTGGATGAAGCACGTCGACAACAAAGTGCATCCGTCGTGCGGTGCGCTGCAATGGCCGTTGGTGATGGCCGATAAACTCAAAGCCTTAAGCGCGGCAGAGCAAGATCGAATTATCGACCAAGTACCGGAGAAACCACGTCGCGAGCGCCAGCGGCGACTCCTCAAGCAAGGTTACGACGCGCCGGATGTGATCGACGCTGTGCGCACCTACGAAACGACGTTTCGTGATTTGGACAAGCTGCTCAGCAAGCATGCATGGATTGCCGGCGACGAGTTTTCGCTTGCCGACTGCGCGATGGCGCCGTATTTACAAACGCCTTTGCAGTTCGGATGGAAGTCGTGGTATGAGCGTCATCCGCAGCTGGCCGATTGGTACGCCCGCTGTCGCGAGCGTGCATCCTATGCCAGCGCGGTTGCGGCAGACTTTTCCTCGGATAAACTCACGGACTTAAGCCAACGCGGCGAACCTGCTTGGCGTAAAATCGAAACAATTGTGCGAGATATGGCTACCGCGGCGTAGCTCGCCGCGCGGTCTTGCGTTTGCGTATAGGGAATTAATCACGATGGCCTCGAATTCTCCGTCTTCTGTAGCGTCAGCCTTACCTGAGCTGATGAACTTCATCGACGGCCAATACGTGCCGTCGTCGGCGAATAAGACGTTCGAAAATTTCGATCCCGTGACCGGCAAGGTTTTCGCCGTCGTCCACGAAGCCACAGAGAGTGACGTCGATTTAGCGGTGCGGGCGGCGCGCGATGCATTGCACGGTGAGTGGGGGGATTTAACGATCGATGCGCGGGTTACTTTGTTGCATAAAGTAGCTGATCGTATTAACGAACGCTTCGATGAATTTCTCGAAGCAGAGTGCCGCGATACCGGGAAACCTCATTCACTAGCAAGTCACATTGATATTCCGCGTGGCGCGGCGAATTTTAAAGTGTTCGCCGATCTGATCCGCAATGTGCCTACCGAATCGTTTCGAATGGATACGCCAGATGGAACGGGCGCGCTGAATTACGGTGTCCGCTTACCGAAAGGGGTGATCGCGGTAATCTCACCGTGGAATCTACCGCTGTTATTAATGACCTGGAAAGTCGGTCCCGCGCTAGCGTGCGGGAATACCGTGGTGGTAAAACCATCGGAAGAAACACCATCGACGACCACCTTACTCGGGGAGGTAATGAACGAAGTGGGTGTGCCGCCCGGTGTGTTTAATGTCATCAACGGTTTTGGAACAGATTCAACCGGCGAATACCTGACCCGTCACCCCGAGGTCGACGCGATTACGTTTACCGGTGAAACGATAACCGGCTCTGCGATTATGAAAAACGCGGCAGTCGGGATCCGTGATGTGTCATTTGAATTGGGTGGCAAAAATGCTGGCGTCGTCTTTGCCGATTGCGATTTAGAGCAAGCGCTTGAAGGCACGGCGCGCTCGGTGTTCGCGAATTGCGGCCAAGTCTGTCTCGGCACCGAGCGTGTGTATGTCGAGCGAGCCATATTCAATGAGTTCGTGGCGGGCCTTAAAGCGCGCGCCGAAGCGCTTAAAATTGGCATCCCAACCGATCCCGATACCGGACTTGGGCCGATGGTTTCGCACCAGCAACGCGAAAAGGTGTTGGGCTATTACGCCAAGGCGAAAGAACTCGGTGCGACGGTGGTTACCGGGGGTGGGGTACCCGATATGCCGAGCGAATACGCCGGCGGGTATTGGGTTGAACCGACGATTTGGACTGGCCTGCCGGAAGATTCTCCGATAATTACGGAAGAAATTTTTGGTCCGTGCTGCCATATTCAACCGTTTGATACGGAAGCCGAGGCGATTGCTTTGGCAAACGATACAAAATACGGCTTGGCCAGCGCGATCTGGACAACGAATGCTTCGCGCGCTCACCGTGTCGCGGAGCAAATCGAAGTGGGTATTACGTGGGTCAATTGCTGGTTCTTGCGCGATCTACGGACTTCCTTTGGTGGTTCCAAACAATCCGGCATTGGGCGTGAGGGCGGCGTGCACTCGCTCGAATTTTATACGGAATTGCGCAACGTGTGTTTAAAACTGTAGAGGTTGGTTAGGCGATGACGCTAGCGACAAACAAAACGACGGAATTCGGTGACGCATTATTCGACGCGATGCGCACGCGCGAGACGATCGCGCCGCTGACTGAACAAACACCTGACATTACCATAGAGGACGCATACCAAGTGTCACTGCGCATGCTGGAGCGAAGAGTGGCTGATGGTGAAACGATCATCGGTAAGAAGATTGGAGTAACCAGCAAAGTCGTCATGGACATGTTAAACGTGCGGCAACCCGATTTCGGTTTTTTGACCGACACGATGGTATTCGGCAATTCGGCCGAGGTGCCGGCGAGCAGCACGTTGATCGCACCAAAAGCCGAGGGTGAAATCGCGTTTGTTTTGAAACGGGATTTGGTGGGGCCGGGTGTTTCAAACGCCGATGTCATCGCCGCGACTGATTTTGTTATGCCGTGTTTTGAGATTGTTGATTCGCGCATCCGCGACTGGCAAATAAAAATCCAAGACACTGTCGCAGATAATGCATCGTGCGGCGTGATTGTGCTCGGTGACAAGACCGTTAGCCCGCTCGATGTTGATCTCGCAACTTGCGGGATTGTGGTTTCCCTCAATGGCGAGATTATTTCGACCGGTGCCGGTGCCGCCGCAATGGGGTCGCCGGTAAACGCGGTCGCCTGGCTGGCCAACACCCTTGGCGCTTTTGGGATCGAACTGAAGGCCGGTGAGGTGATCCTGTCCGGTTCCCTTGTACCACTGCAAGCGGTGAAGCCGGGCGATGCGATGCATCTCGAAATCGGTGGTATCGGTCAAGCATCGGTGCGATTCACGTGAAACAAATTTTTAGATTTAGCAAAAGGAGGCTGTCGTGAAAATCAATGCAGCACTCATTGGCTCAGGCAATATTGGTACGGATTTAATGATCAAAGCGCTGCGCAGCGAGGTCATTAACCCATCCTGGATGGTTGGTATAGAGCCAGACTCAGACGGCTTAAAAAAGGCGGCAGCGGCGGGGTTAAATACTACTTACGACGGTGTCGACGGATTGCTCGGTGCGATCGAAAAAGACAATATCCAAATCGCGTTCGATGCGACCTCTGCTTATGTTCACGCTGACAATGCCGCTAAGCTCGCCGCTAAAGGTGTGCTGATGATCGATTTAACCCCGGCGGCGATCGGCCCGTATTGTGTACCGCCGGTGAATTTAAAAGATCATGTTGGCAAAAACGAAATGAACGTCAATATGGTGACTTGCGGTGGTCAGGCAACGATCCCCATGGTAGCCGCGGTGTCACGCATCCAAAGCGTGAGTTACGGCGAAATCGTGGCAACCGTTGCGAGTAAATCCGCCGGCCCTGGTACGCGCAAGAATATTGACGAGTTTACCCGTACGACGGCGGCAGCAGTCCAGCAAATCGGCGGCGCGGACCGCGGCAAAGCGATCATCATATTAAACCCCGCCGAACCGCCGCTAATTATGCGCGATACGGTCCATTGTCTAACCAAAGAAAAACCGGATGAAGCGGCGATTACGCAATCGGTGCACGCGATGATCGCCGAGGTACAGAAATATGTGCCGGGCTATCGACTCATGAACGGGCCCGTGTTCGACGGCAATCGGGTGTCGATCTTCCTCGAAGTTGAGGGACTCGGCGAT
The DNA here is from genome assembly GCA_035593235.1 of Phascolosoma agassizii. Classification (NCBI taxonomy): domain Eukaryota; kingdom Metazoa; phylum Annelida; class Sipuncula; order Phascolosomatiformes; family Phascolosomatidae; genus Phascolosoma; species Phascolosoma agassizii. The sequence goes on along the minus strand of JAVJHY010889295.1, from coordinate 12,649 downwards.
TACCTACCGAAATACGCTGGCAACCTCGACATCATGACGGCCGCCGCGTTACGCACGGCGGAAATGTTTGCCGAGGAAATTTTGGACGGCTCGTTTGTACCTAAAGCGGCGACGGCTTAAGGGGGCACCATGGATCTCAAGGGTAAAAACGTCACCTTGCACGATATGTCGTTGCGCGACGGTATGCACGCGAAAGCGCATCAAATCACGCCCGAGCAAATGGTGCGCGTCGCCAAGGCGCTCGATGGTGCTGGTGTACCGCTGATTGAAGTCACGCACGGCGATGGCCTTGGTGGCGAGTCGGTTAATTACGGTTTTCCGGCCGCGAGTGACGAGGAATATTTGCGTGCTGTCATACCTGAACTCAAGCAGGCGAAAGTATCCGCGTTATTGATCCCCGGGATCGGCACAGTAGAGCACCTGCATATGGTGAAAGCGTGTGGCGTCAGTACGGTTCGGGTTGCTACGCATTGTACCGAGGCGGACGTGTCCGAGCAGCACATATCGACCGCTCGAAATTTAGGATTCGATACGGTTGGCTTTCTCATGATGGCGCATATGCAAGAACCAGCGCCGCTGGTCGAGCAAGCAAAACTCATGGAAAGCTACGGAGCGAACTGCATCTACTGCACAGATTCTGCAGGTTACATGCTGCCGGATGATGTCAGCGCGCGCATCGGAAGTCTGCGCGCGGCGCTCAACGACGCTACCGAACTTGGATTTCACGGCCATCACAATATGGCGATGGGTGTGGCTAATTCCTTGGCGGCAGTGGAGGCCGGCGCCAATCGAATCGACGGCTCGGCCGCCGGTCTTGGTGCGGGTGCCGGTAACACGCCGCTCGAAGCATTTAACGCCGTGCTCGATCGCATGGGTGCTAGGACTGGTGTCGACGTATTTAAACTAATGAACGTGGCCGAAGACATCGTCGTGCCGCTGATGGATTCGATCGTGAGAGTGGATCGTGATTCGCTAATCATGGGTTATGCCGGGGTATATTCCTCATTTTTATTGCATGCGAAACGCGCCGCCGAAAAACATGGCGTGGCTTCAGGCGACATATTGGTCGAACTAGGGCATCGCAAAACAATTGGCGGACAGGAAGATATGATCGAAGACGTGGCGTTGAATCTCGCACGACAACGCGCGGATGCGGTGGAGTTGACTAAATGACGTTAAACGAAAGTAATATCGCTGCGCTGGCGGAACGCCTGGAAGATGCCGAGTTAAATCGCGCGCCAATTACAAAAATTACCGACGAGTTTCCGGATTTGGATTGGGACGATGCCTATGCAATTCAGGATGCAATTCGTGAGCGCAAGGTGGCGCGCGGGATCAAAGTCGCAGGATTAAAAGGCGGTCTCACCTCGCAAGCGAAAATGAAGCAAATGAATGTTAGCGAACCGGTGTTCGGATTCATGTGTGACTATGGCGCTTGCGCCGACGGCGCTGAGATCGACTTCGATCGTTTTATCGCGCCAAGGGTTGAGGCAGAAATTGCGTTCGTCACAAAACAAGATATCCACGGCCCGTGCCACATTGGCAGCGTCATGCAAGCGACAGACTTTGTGTTGCCGGCCGTCGAAATTTTGGATTCGCGCTATGAAAATTTTAAATTCGATTTAATCAGCGTGGTCGCCGATAACACCTCGGCTGCGGGCTTTGTAACCGGCGGCAACGCACGTCGGGTGAATGACATCGACTTACGCACCTTAGGCATTGTGCTTGAGAAAAACGGTGAAATCGTCGAGCTGGCAGCAGGCGCGGCAGTACTCGGACACCCAGCGGAATCGGTGGTAATGCTCGCCAATATGTTAGCCCGCAAGGGTCGGCACATTCCGGTCGGTACGTTCATTATGACGGGCGGCGTGACCGCCGCGGTGAGTATCGAGCGAGGGGACCATATCGCTGTGCGTTATCAACACCTCGGCGCGCTATCGATGCGCTTTGTCTAACACGATTTACGAATAACACATTAATTAGGCGTGACGATTGTCGCTGCAACAACCAGCAAGACGGGGGAGGATTCGATTGACTAACGACGCTCGATTGCCCACTTACGGGATCGGTGTAAGCGTGCTCGTGGCCATTTCAGTGTTACTCGCTGGTTGCGAAGCACCGTTAACGTTAGAAGGCGTAGAAAAGGCGCAACAAAACCCAATCCACCGCACGGATCGCTATCAGGCCGCCGCCCGTCATGGATCAAGCGTGGTGGTCGTTGGCAATCAAGGCGTGATTATCCACTCGCAAGACAATGGCACCACGTGGGGCAGGGTCGAAGTACCCGATTGGCCGGCCTTGATCGATGTTGCAGCGTGCCCGAACGGAACGTTTGTCGCACTCGCGTTCGCGCCAATCACTTATATATCTGTCGACGCGGGTGTTACCTGGGTAGAACGGGCACTGCCGCCAACTGAAAGTCCTCAAGCACTAACTTGTGCGCCCGACAATAAAATTTGGGTGGTGGGTGCTTTCACTTACCGTTGGTCTAGTAACGACAACGGCGCAACGTGGAACGAGAACACGGATGACGAAGACGCTATTTTGACGACGGTCCAATTTTTCGATGCGGATAACGGCATTATCACCGGCGAATTCGGCACGGTAATGGTGACCGACGACGGTGGTGAAAACTGGCAAACCTTGGCACCGTTGGCTGATGAGTTCTATCCTCAGACCGCTTATTTCGAGAATCGCGAGGTCGGCTGGATAGGCGGATTGGGCGGTGTGATTCTATACACCGCAGACGGTGGCCAGAGTTGGGCGGCGCAGACGACGGAAACCGAAGTGCCCATCTATGGGATCGAGGCAGTTGGTGAAAATAAGTGCGCGGTCGGCGGCGAAGGTACCATTCTGTGCCTGGATGGCGAGACCTGGCGCAAGATCGATCACGATAAGCCTATCCGTCTTTATCTGCGCGCGATCCAAGCGCTTGACAATAAACGTGCGATTGTCGCCGGCGTCGGTGGCTCACTACACATCATCGATATGGTTGGTGCGTAATGGATCAGAGCATGGACAAAGCTAGTTTTTTTTCCAAATTCGGTAATCTGCTTTTTAACAGCCGTAAGATTGTCTTATTGATTATATTAGCGATTACGTTATTTTTCGCGTGGCAGATCCCTGCAGTAAAAATGTCATCGGACTTTGCCGATCTATTACCGCAAGAACATCCCTACATAAAATTGCACAACAGTATTCGCGATACGTTCGGCGGCGCGAATATCATTATTTTGGCGTTGGAGGTGGAAGAGGGCACGATCTTCACGAACGATACGCTCGATCGGATCCATCGTCTTACGCAAAAACTTGACGAAGTGAGCAACATCAATCACAACCTCGTCACGAGCTTAACCCACCGTAACACGCGAAAAATTTGGTTGACGCCGGAGGGCGCGATTAAGTCGACGCCGTACTACAATCCGGTCCACGATCCTTACACTAAAGAAGAGCTTGCGCGAATTCAGCGTGACGTCGTATCGAGTACCCGGGTACTCGGCTTGCTGGTCTCTCCCGATCTGAAATCGGCGCTTATTAAGGGCACCTTAAACGAAGGCCAGCTCGATTACGGCAAGGTGTTCGAAGAGCTGCAGGTGTTGCGTGATGCCGAGTCGGCGCCTGGCGTGAGAATTTACGCGACTGGCCACCCGGTGCTTGCGGGTTGGGTGGATTCTTACTCGCCGCAAATCTTACAAATATTTTTATATACGATATTCATCGTACTCGCGATATTAATTGTTTATTCGCGTCGCTTTTACGGTGTGTTGCTGCCGCTCATCGGCATGATTCTCACGAGTATCTGGGGCGTGGGTTTTATGGGGTTGTTTGGTTACAACCTCGATCCATTAATGCTCGTCGTGCCATTTTTAATCTCGGCGAGGTCGATGTCGCATGGGATCCAAAAAGTAGAGCGCTATTTTCTCGAACTTGCGAAGACCAACGATAAGGAACAAGCGGCGCGCAATACGTTTAACTCCTTGTTCCGCCCGGGTGCCTTGGCGATTGTCGCGGATGCGTGCGCGTTAGCGCTGATTGGTCTGGGTTCTGTACCCATCAACGACAAAATGGCGGTGTACGCCTCGTTTTGGGCGTTGTGTATGGTCGTCACCGTGTTAGTTAGCGTGCCGATGCTATTGTCGTTGTTGCCGCAACCCAAAAACGTCGAAGTTAAACCGACCATCATTCGCAAAATATTTCCCAAGCTCGCGCTCGTCACGGCCACTAGAGCGCGCTCGATGGCCGTGTTGTGGAGCTGTCTTGTCATCGGGATAATCGCTTTGTACTTCAGCTCTTGGGTACAAATTGGCGAGCCGGAACCGGGATCGCCGCTATTGTTTCATGACCACGATTTCAACATCTCTTCGAAAGCAATTAATCAACGATTTCCGGGATCCGAAGAGTTATTCATCATCGCACGCACCAGTGAAAAGGCGGGTTTAAAACGCCCCGAAGTGTTACGCGCGTTAAACGACTTCCAAAATTACATGATGTATGACGAAACCTTGGGCGGTACAAAAGGTGTACCGGATCTAGTGACCACGGTGAATCAAATGACGCGCAATGACGACCCGCGCTGGGCCGTGATACCAGGCCTCGATAACGAAATCGGCGGGTTAATGTTTGCTTACATGATGTCTGCGCCAATCCCCGGCGCGCTGATCGAATATCAAGATACCGACGATCAGGTCGCGAACATGGTGTTCTATTACAAGGATCACACCGGTCCTACGATTCGACGCGCGATGCACATGGTAAAAGATTGGAAGGCGCGGGTGGCCGACAACATCGATGGTTTTAATATCGAGCTTGCTGGCGGCCCGGTCGGGGTGACCGCGGCAATTGATGAAGAAGCATACCAAACGAACGTAATCGTCGTACCGGCGGTGATGGTGCTTATTCTGTTATTTACCTTGTGGTTTTATTCATCATTTCACGCCGGCGTCATGATCTTGGCTGCGATGGCGTTTGCCACCACCTTGTCGTACGCCTGTATGGGGATTATGGGTTTAGGCTTGAACGTCAATACCGTACCGATGATTGCGGTCGGGATCGGTCTCGGTGTCGACTACGCAATCTATATGATGGACCGCATCAAAGAAGAACTGCACACGGCCGATAGCCTACAGCACGCAATTACAACGGCGGTGAGTACCACGGGTGTGGCCATCGCGATAACCGCAACCACCTTAATCGGCGGCATTATTATGTGGGTGTTTGTCTCGGAACTTCGTTTCCAAGCGGACGCCGCGCGGTTGTTGTTTATTATGCTCGTGCTAAACGCTGCCGCCGCGATGTTCTTAGTGCCGGCGTGGGTCGATGTGTTCAAACCGAAATTCATCATGCAGGCAGCGAATGAACGCTGGGCACGAGATGGCGGAACCGCCGCGGCAGAATTTGTAGGATAAGAGAGACAAATTACGGACTAGGGCGATCTGTTGCGCTGGTCCGCTAAACATTAGAAAGATATTGTGGGAATAATGCAACGTAACTCGTTGTAATTACGCCGAAACTCGTTGACTGCCTAGCTAAAATAGGCTGCAATGAATAACGGTGGATTTGGGCGAAATAATGCACTGGCTATTAAGAAGCTGGTCGGTGAACGAGGGGAACGAAATGGCTGAACGAAGCGCACGTTTGGAGCTAACGAAACGCTTGGCAACTGCAGCGGTGATGACATCGTTACTGTGCATAGCGACTGGGGTCGGCGCTTGGCAATCTAATGACGGTTCAATTGTCGTCCACGGATTCGCCGATTACACGCACCACAATCGCGAAGGCTACGGGATGGTAAAAAACCGTTTTCGGACGCAATTAGAATCGACCAAAACGTTTGGTGACGTCGGTATGTTCACGAATGTCTCGCTAAACGGGATATTGCGGATGACGCACGACGGTGTCTACGACTGGAACGACGGAGAATTTGGTGAAAACGCCGGCGGTCGCGTTTTCGGCAGTAGTTCCGGTATCCCTAACGGCACCGCGCTCGGCTTGCAAACTGAGTGGGGGCGCTCGCCGGTTAACAGCGCCAACCCACTGCCGCTCCCCGGCGGTGGCGGCTTCGGTTTTGACCTGACGGCTAATCCGAACGATGGCTTGAAACGCCTTGGCGTTGAATTAGGTAATCGCGCGAACAACGGCGAATTTGGCGGCGGTCTAGAACTATATGCGCCAGTGCGACCTTGTAACGTCGATTCGCGCGGCTGTATCAAAGACTACATGGACGCCGATGAAAGCGATCTGAGAAATCCGGAATTCACGGATAAACATCGTTGGTTACGCGAACTTTATCTCGACGCGACGTTTCCGTTTTCGAACGGCGATGAATTGAATTTCCGGATCGGGCGCCAGCAAGTGGTGTGGGGTCGAACGGATTTATTTCGCGTCCTCGACCAAATAAATCCTATCGATTTCTCGATCCAAAATATTTACGAAGAGTTTGAGGATTCTCGGATCCCACTTGGCATTTTTAACGTTGAATGGCGCCTCGGCGGTACGCAAATTTTCTCTGATTTGAATTTCCAATTCTTGTGGAACTTTGAAGAGTTCCAACCCCACGTGCTTGGGCAAGGCGGCCAGCCGTACAACATTTTGCAGGCCGGCGATTTGTTCCGTGCGCTTAAAAATTGCTGGGACAATGGTTGTACCGTATCGAATTTCGCATCCGGGCTATCGCCAATCGGTAACTTGGCTACGGACTTTCCGGCACAAACTCTCGGTATCCGCAACATTCATTTACCCGATGGTCACGATCAATTCGGTTTACGCATGGAGGGCGTTTTTAAAAGCGTCGGCTTTTCAGTTAACGCCGCGTATTACTATTCTCAGCTGCCATCATTACGTGCGGGCATTCCGTCTCAGAATCCTTTTCTGGCGAACGGCGTAGCCAACCCGGTACCACTAGTGCCAGGAACGGGAACCGACATCGGGGGCGATCTGCGGCCGCGAACCGGTGTGCCGGCGTTTGATATTCATTTCCCGAGGGTGTTGTTGGTTGGCACGTCCGCAGACTTTTATGTGGATTACATTAAATCCGCGTTCCGCGTGGAATTTGCGTTTACCGAAGGTGAGGAATTCGCCGATACGTCGAAGCCGCGATTGTTTTCCGAATCGAACGTGATCCGTTGGGTTGTAGGCTGGGATCGTCCGACTTATATCCGCGCCCTGAATCCGAATCGGACATTCTTACTCTCGGCGCAGGTTTTCGGTCAGCATTTATTGGATCACGAGCGATTCACGAATCCGCGATCTGAGATTAGCAACGGTGGCGGTGGTAATGGCGGCAAGGTCGGATTTGCAGACTGGGATCATAATCTCATCGGCACTTTCCTGATCCAGGGGTTTTACGCCAATGACCGCATTCAGCCGCGATTGATCACGGCATATGATGTGCGCGCGAAGGCCGGCGTTATCGGTCCTGCGGTCGACTGGCTGATAAACGACAACTGGCGTATGACGTTCGGCGCAAACATTAAATTTGGTCGCTCGCGCCACGTTGCAGACGACGGTCGGACGACTAACGGCGCAGCGCCATTTACCGCCGGTTCCGGTTGTACGGGGACCGAGGCCGCGTGTGTGCCAGGCCTTGATGACTTCACAAGTCTGGGCAACCGACTTGGCTTCGAGCCGCTAGGACGTTTCCGCGCTGGGCCTATCGGAATGGCACAGCATGAGGACGAGCTTCAGCTTCTCGTACGTTATCGGTTCTAACTCGCTTTGTATGCGATATTTTAAAGCGCCGCATCGCGATTTGGCGGAACGAAAAATAAGATCAAGCGTCGTAGCAAATACACACGCGATGCGGGCCAATTGAGAGGAAAGGTATATGAATAAACAACCCATAATGCGTCTAGTGGTTACCACGTTGGTTGTGGCGCTATCGATTAGCGTCTCAGCCTTTGATGAGGCAGACGTCGATAACTCGTTTTTCCCGTATAAAAATACAACACCAGAGTTTCCCGGATATGAGCCTGGGATGACAATCAATCAATCAAACGCCGATCAGTTTCAAGAAATACTCGATCCGGGAATGTACGACCATTTAAAAAATGGTCGATTTGAAATGAAAACGTCACCGACCGGTTCTTTGGAATTGCATCCAAGTTACATCCAAGCAACTCGCAACGCGATCGCGAATCAACCGACATTGAGTGCGAACGGCACGGTCGAAAATTTTGTCGCCGGCCGACCGTTCCCACAAGAACCTGATCCGAATGATCCGAATGCAGGCGTTAAGCTCGCTTGGAATTATCAATACGGATACAACTGGGGCGACAACGCAGATATTTGCCCGTTTTTCTGGAAATATAAAAACATGAAGTCGGGGAAATTGGAACGCACCATCCAGTGGTGTTTTCGATTCCTTAACTGGAAACATCGGGTGAATACCGAGCCGGTTCCCGAATTACAAAACAATACGGCTCAATTGTTTCGGTCGATCTATACGATCGCTGCCGAACCGTTCGATCTAAAGGACACGCAACTTTTAATCCATCGTTATAAAGACGATACGAAACGTGATGATGCGTGGCTTTACCTTGGTTTCCAGCGGCGCGTGCGGCGTCTCGCGACAGGGCAAACGACAGATTCCTTCCTCGGTACAGATATCATGATCGAGGATTTTGAAGGCTACAATAATCGAGTTTCAGACTACGATTGGAAATACGTCGACACGAAATTTGTGATGTTACCGTTCCACCACCACAATTCGCTGCAGCTATCCGGAGAACATAAAGAGGCGGATGGTTATCAATACGTAGAATTTGGCGGCCAGGGAAATTGTTTCGCCGATACGACGTGGGAATTGCGGAAAGTCTACCGCGTTGAAGCCAGCCCGAAAGATAAAAATCACCCGCTATCGAAAAGAGTGATGAATATCGATGCGCAAACTTTCACTTTACCGCAAAGTGCGCTTTACGATCGTAAAGGCGATTTTTGGAAGACGTTTTCAATCTGCCAAGCGTACCCGGACGAGCATCATCCAATCAACAAAGGTTCAGGGGTGGCGATCGACGATTGCTTTATGGTCATCGACGTGCAGGCGCAGCATTGTACGACAGGGCAGTTCAAAGGATTGCTGCATAAAGACCGAGATGCACAAAACCGTATGACGGTGCAGTACTTGCGTAAAGCCGGTAAGTAATTACTGTCGTTAGAAGCGGAAGCGGGGCGCTCTTTTGAGCGCCCTTTTTTTTATCGGCTAGATGTGATTACCCAGTCTTGATAAGACGGATAGTGTCAATTTGTCACGACAGCGGTCGTTCTAATTTGGTCTGCTTTCGGCTCTGCTCGGCCGAGGCGTAATAGAACCGATCAGGAGCTTGTAAACTTCTACTGGTGTTGCGGAAATCAGGGTTAATAATCAAAGGGGGTTATGCCGCCTGTTCCACGTCGCGCTGCACGAATGCCGGCATAATCTCGTGCTAACAGCGCGACAGATTGCAGTGACTGCTCCAGGGTCGAGTTGCCGAAGGCGATGCGACACACCAGGTAGTTTATCCCCGATTCCGCAATTTCATCTTGGGGTTGTTGGGCCAAACCGCCGATTTACTGCAGTAGTGAAAGCGAACAATCAAGACGTTACGTGAAATACACTGTAAACCAGCATGTTACGGAATCAAAAGGTATCGACCGACGTAAGGGAATTTTTCCCTCATGACCCGTGGTTCCATTGAAGTCCGGGGCGTCCATTCCCAAAATCAGAAAATTCAGCTGTAGATCGCTAACTTGCTGATTAATATACGACCACACGATATGCGTAAATGACACGCCAGGTTGGCAGCCCAGCGGGCTGATCTGTACTGCACCTTTTCGGCGGTTTGGACCAAGAACCACTATTAGCGAAAAGAGGGATCTGACGATGTCTACGTCTCAAGTCATTAAAGGCAACATGGGACGCATTCGATGCGCAGAACCGAAGCCACGTTGATCTATCAACGCACGAAAAACCTACGAGCAGTCCAACGCCTTCTTGGCCATACCAAACTTGAGAGCACTGTTCGATACCTTGGCGTTGAGGTCGACGATGCGCTTGAATTGGCCGAGCAAACGGAAATCTAAACTTCGAAGACAGCGGCCGTTCGCGGATCGTCGCTGTCCGGGCAATACGGCCAAGAACAGCCGTTAACCCCCACAGTGCCTGCCCCAATTCGTGACTTGTTCACCTATATTTTTGTCGTGATTCTTAGTCAATGCGGCGTGCAAGATATTTGCCTCTGAAAGATTGATCGACGACATTTTGCTTGATTTTGGTGGATGAAGTTCGAGGGTTATAATTAACTTGAATAATCTCCTTTCCTTTGGATTTTAAATAGGATTCGACCTCAATATTACGAGGCTTGCTGCTCCAATCTTCCCCAATAACGAAAATATCGATACATAATTCCTTGCAACCAGATACATACTCAAGTTCATGGTAAGGGCGTACAATATCGACGCAGCCTAACGCTTTCACCATTTCTTCTCGTTGTTCGAGGGGAATGATCGGTGCATTACGTTTGTAAGAAGCCACGACATCATCGGAGGCTATACCAACCGCAACAACATCACCTAATGTGCTGCAATATTCGAGTAAGGCAAGGTGGCCCACATGCAATAAATCGAACGTACCGACCGTATATACAATCATTATGTAATTTAAACCCTCGACTTTAATAATTTTCGTGTCAATTATACAGCTCTCCCTCCCCTAATTCAGGGATGGTCCCGGTCGTTAGGACAAAGCATAGCTTCTACATCGACAAGCACTAAAAGTTATTTCCTTACAATGACCACAGACAACTAAGCGCGCCAAGAATTGCAGCCGAAATCCATTCTTTCTTATATCAAAGACCTCCCCAACATGTGTTCACTTGCGGGGTTGGCTTGCACAATACTGGCTATTTACTGGAGCATTTTAGGTCTGTACTTCGCCGCGATGATCGGCATGATCTGGGCCGTCGCTTTTGACTGGGCCGATGGCCTCATTGCACGCAGGATGAAAGGGCGAACAGGTGACGATCGGATTTTTGGAGGGCAACTTGATTTACTAATAGACATCGTGAGCTATGGTGTCATGCCAGCCATTCTGCTTTTGAGCTATGGGGAATTCAGGCCAATATTTCTACCTGGCGCATTTCTAATGCTTGCAGCAAGTGCGATACGGTTGAGTTACTTTAGTACGTTTGGTCTGGCGAGCGGATCGAATTACACCGGGTTGGCTCTTGATAACAACAACATAGCACTCGTCTTCATATTTTTGTTTGAAGGGTTTTTTAGCCACGGGACCTTTTCTGTCATTTTATATGCTAGCGGTCTGGGACTCGCAGCGTTGAATGTGTCACAGATAAAAACACCAAAACTTTCTGGAAATCCGATCAATGTGTTCATTCTCGCCATCTACACTCTTGGGATGACAGCTATCTATGGTGTGAAGCTTTTGTAGAAAACGGCTAGCGCGATCGAGATTTCTATTTTTCAATGGCCGAGGTTTAGCTTGGCACCTAAAAATACTCGATGGTGACCCTCGAAACTTAGCTATCGCCGAGTGAGTTCTCGTCGATGCGCATCGTTACTCGCGGTATCCAGTTTTTCGGGCGACCAGTTAGTGGTTCCTGAATAACTCTAAATCCAGCGCGTTGGAACATCGGTTCAGTACCGAAATAGGCGTTGTCATCGCCCGTGCGTTTCTTGCCCGCTCGGGGATACGCTTCGACCGATGGCGCGCCTTTCTCGAAGGCGTATGCAACCGCTGCCTTAATCAATTCAAGGGCAATCCCACGACCGCGGGCGTCCTTGTGGACTGTGACACATGGGATCACCCAAACGTCCTCATCATCAACACGTGGCGTTGCGCGTGAAGCATCGACACGTTCAAGCTCGCTACGCGGCGCAATGGCAATCCAACCCAGCGGTTTGTCTCCATCGAATGCGAGTAGACCCGGCGACTGGCGACGGCGGGCTAGTTTCGCCATCGCGTCACGGCGACGCTCGTTCATTGAACTCGCAGCTGGTAACTCGCGCATCTGCGCGTCGGTCAGCCGTGGGTACATGCACCAACAACCTGCCGCCCGGCAGCCACGAAGAACTAGGCCGAATTCGTCCATGAGTTTCTGCGTTAACGGGCGAATTGCTAGGTGCCCGGTTCGAGGCTTTGAAGATATCGGATTTGTCATGGACAAAATATTAGCGTTCTTCTGCGAGCCTAGGTAACGCAAGCATTTGAAGGTTGTTAGAACGACACCGAAACTATACGTTGAAATACTAGACGGTCGGCTGTGGGCACAAAGTGCGCTTTCCTATCGCGCTCGACGAACGGCCGCTCCCGTTATTTTCTCTAAATTCCATCAAGGTTTCCAGTAAGCCGACACACGATTAGCGGGTTCGTCGTTAGCGGGCTCGTCGGGCGCAACCGGCCAACAACGGTCCTAGGTGCGCCACTTTTCCACCGTTATTCCGGCTGATTACCAGAGTTCCGTCGAGTACGAAAAGGCTCGGCAAGTTGCGACAAATAGGTTTGTGGGTAATTTGGCCGATTTGTAATTCCGAGCTCATTCGGGGCCACCCGTTCCGCCGAGTAATAGAAAGTGCCTAGCAAGGTAAGCCTCCGGCGAAAGACATCCTATCGCCGCTTGGTGAAGCTTGCCAAGGTGCGCAGCGGATTTTACCGCAGCCA
>JAVJHY010888228.1:0-16391 GCA_035593235.1 Phascolosoma agassizii | reverse complement strand
ACTCGCTGCAGATCCGCAGCGCCAGTGAAGGTGGCGGACTGGCCAGTATTGATATTGAAGTCCTTGAAACTGTGAAAGAGGTTGGCGCCAGAACGTTGGCCAAGCCCCTGATCAATGGTGTAATCCGGACCGGTCAATATCTGAGCCGGAGGACCCATGGTGCCATCGGTTGAAATCTGGGCAGTTCCATCAAGACAAAATAGTAATCCGCCTAGAGCGGTTAAAAGAAGACAAAAACTTCTTTGATATTGCCTAACCCTGAAGGTTGTATGCATAATACTCAAGATCAAATTTTTAGTCATTTCGGGAATTGGTTGAGAATAGGTAGTTTTTGCCATAGGGATGTGCCTCCTACTTGGTATCCAAATCTTAAATTTTCATTCTCCGTGAACTCTGCGTCTCTGTTGTTTCAAATCATCTGTTTGTGCAAGCGCAAAAAGCGCAAAAAAGAATTGATTGATTATTTCCTCCCTCCCACTGCGCTTGAAAGCACGGAGTTTTATTTTAATTTTTTTCTCTGTGTTCTCGGCGTCTTTGTGGTTTATAAAATCAAAAGTTCAAAGCTTACGGTTGCTGGCAAAACTACAGAAACTTACTGGGCAGCTTTTTGCCATAAAAAGGTGCATTTGGCGAAATATAATTTGGGTACCGATTAAAATTTGAAAGTGGACTTTATTCTTCACCTTTTGTGCTTCTGGTGGCCAATGAACAAAATCTGAAATTATCGATTTAGAATTTCCCTGTGTTTCTCCAGTTTCCCTCCTCATCTCCTGTCAAACCTAACCCCGGCAACAAATCATCCGGAGCAGGCGCTACCCCCTCGCAACCGATGATGATAAAACTGCTGACCTCACCCAGCTCATGCCGCTCGGTACAATGGGCAACCGACCAGGCGTCGGCATCCAGAACATCCTCTGTCAGTCCAAGAAGTTGTGCTGAAAGGTCGACATTCGGTGCTGTAATCCGGATGCTACCAGATTGACCTCTTTCAGAATCAGCCTCGATTTTGCTATCCGGAGACTGGATAAAAGCTTCAGTTACGATATTGATATCGCCACCGTTGCCATCGATCGCATTCGCATTAAGTTCACTGCTATCCAGGATAAAGGTTTTTGAGTTACTCAAAAAATTTCCCCCGTCATTTCCGGATTCGGCAGTCATTTTACTCCCCATGAGATGAAGCGTCTCTTCGATTCTCATGGATATATTGCCCCCATCGACCGCGGCATCTCCAATTATTGAACTTCCATTGCGACTGATTAAATTCTTTGCCTGAACCTGAATCGTTCCCGCGTTGGATTTCACCGCCCTCACGCTGATGGTACTGTTGTCAAAAAGATGGAGTTCATTTTCCTGAATAAGCGTAATTCCACCCGTCTCGCCATTGCCATTATTTTCAGTGGAAATTTGAGAATTCTGGTCTAATTCCAATTTTTTGACCTTCACAAAAATTTCCCCACTGCTCCCATTCAGACCGCCGGATGTTCTATTGAGAAGCCGAAGTGGTAGCGCCTCAGTGGCAATAAAACTGGTGTTCTCTATCCTGACTGAGCCACCATTAATCTCAATATCACCACCGTCGCCACTACCCGAAGTAGAACTGGAGATAGCCCCTCCGTTGATCAGATCCAAACGGTTTGCTGACAGCTTAATATCACCACCCCTTCCGGCATTATCCTGCTCGTCTTCAGTTTCAGCAAAGATACCCGTTTCTATCAGGTTGTCGCCTCCATCAATCAAGATATTGTCAGCATTTATGGCAATGGTGCCACTATCCCGATTGACCACAGTATTGGTACTGATTTTTCCTCCTCTAATAAGCTCTAAGGTAGTCGTATCGATGGTTATATTTCCGCTTTTTTTTAATTCGGAATCAATTTCGCCAGCGGGAAGTATTTCAAAAATTGAAAAGTTTTTTTTCTCCGCTTCACTGTTGTCACGATCCCGGACCTCGAATATTCTCGTTTCACTAATAAATCGCCACGCTTGTCCTTTGGATAAAATCTCGATCTCCAGATTTTCGGTCAGATTAATTCCTGCCTCCAGAAACCGTTGTTTCAGAAGTTCTGGTAGCACCCCTTCATCCATTTCATTAATATACGCTTTGCCTACCAAGTCTTCATTGAACAAAAGCCTCTCACTCTCAGATACGATTAAACGACCAATAGGCTCAGCGCCAATGGCTGAGTTTTCACCGTGAATTGAGACAGTTTCAGCGACTAAATCAATGTCACCGCTATTTCCGCTTCCTGTTGTACTATCGGAGATTTGCCCACCGTTTCGAATCTGCAACAAATTCACATCTAAATCAATTCGTCCCGCATCTCCACCTACTTCCACGTTTTCTAACTCAGTCAAGGCAATAATTCCGGTAAACAATCCTGAGTCTTTTTTATCGACTTCTAACGCATCGGCAGCAATAATAATATTTCCACCAAAGCCGTTTCCTAAAGTTTCTGCCCTAATCGCAGCCCCGTCGAGCACGTTTAGGCTTCTTGCTTCAATTTGTAGACTCCCCGCATCGCCTATACCTCTGGATTGAGAAAGTACAGCTGTCGGGCTGGATGAACCCTGTCCATCAAGGACAATGGTATCAGCTACAACCTTGAGATCTCCACCATTGCCATCCCCAAGTGTAGTTACCTCAACAATTCCACCACTTACAACTTCAAAGGATTCTGTCAGAATATTAATATCCCCTCCATTACCTCCGCCATCATTCAATCCGGTTCGCGCAGAAATTCCAGTTAAAAATTGCGAATTCTGGCCGTTGATAAAAATAGATTCGGCGCTGATCGTCAGGTTTCCCCCCTTCCCACTTCCAGAGGTAGACACGTCAATCGTTCCACCATTAATCAGCTGCAACTCTCTCGTGGTAATGTTAATATCTCCACTCTTGCCTACTCCATTATCCTCCGTTCCCGCCCCGATACCTGTACCAAAAAGTTGTGAGTTCTGGCCGTCAATAAAAATAGTTTCGGCGCTGATTGTAAAGGTACCCCCGTCACCACTGCCAAACGTGGTGACGCTAATCTGCCCTTCATTGATCACCTTCAATTCTTTGGTAGCAATACTGACAATGCCGCCATTTCCCCCACCCTCAGGTAGTCTGGTACCCGACTCGATGCCAGTAAAAAATTGTGAGTTCTGAGCGTCCACAAAAACGGCTTCAGCGGTGATCTCCAGCCTACCCCCATCGCCACTGCCTTCTGTAGACGTGTTAATAGTTCCGCCATTGACCATTGCCAACTCTTTGGTGACGATTCTAATTTCTCCGCCATCACCCCCACCGTCAGGCAAATTGGTTCCCGCACTAATACCGGTAAGGATTGACGAGTTTTGGTTGTCTACAAAAATAGTTTCGGCACTGATCTCCAATTTTCCTGCGTCTCCACTGCCAAAGGTAGAGGCGCCAATAACCCCTCCATTAACCAACTCCAAATCCTTAATGGTAATGGTAATATTCCCACCTTTACCCCCGCCCTTATCTACCATCTGGGTTTGGGCAATGATTCCGGTACCCAAGGGCAAATTTTGGCCATCAACAAAAGCGCTTTCGGCGGTAACCATCAGAATTCCAGCGTTGCCACTGCCACGGGTAGAGGCGTTGATACGCCCGCCATTGACCAACTGTATATCAACAGATTCAATGCTAATAGCTCCGGCATTCCCATTGCCAAAGGTAACGGCGTTGATAACCCCGCCATTGACCAATCGCAAATTCGTGGATTCAATGCTAATATCTCCGCCATTACCAAACCCAGTTTCCGCATTACCAAACCCAGTTTCCGCATTACCAAACCCAGTTTCCGCAAAAATACCTGCAAATTGTGCGTTCTGACCGTCCACAAAAACGGTTTCGGCGGTGACTGTCAGTGTTCCGCCGTCACCACTACCCCGCGTTGACGCGTCAATAGTTCCACTATTAACTACCTGCAAATCCTTGGTGGTAAGGCTAATATCGCCGCCATTACCACCTCCGATTGCCAACATTGTGCGAGCTTCAATACCGGTTTCGAATTGAGAATTCTGACCGTCTACCTTAACAATTTTTGCCAAGATTGAAAGTGTCCCTCCGTCGCCATTTCCAGACGTTATAGAGCTAATAAATCCACCATTGACTAACTGCAAATCTCTGGTCTCAATGCTAACATCTCCTCCCTTTCCGCCTCCATCTTCCATCATGGTCACCGATGTGATTCCAGCTCTAAATTGGGAACTTTTTTGACCTAGATCAATCGTTTCGGCCGTGACTTTCAGATTTCCCCCATCACCACTACCAGATGTTCTAGTCATAATACGCCCGCCATTGACTACCTGTAAATCCGCGATCTCAATGCTAATATCTCCCCCCTTACCTCCTCCATCTTCCATCATGGTTTCTGTAGCTACTTCTGTTACCGCAATTTCCCGGGAATCCAAAAGTATGGATCTCGCGTTTATTCGAATATTCCCGCCGTCTCCCATACCCTCTGTGGACGATAATACCTGGGCTCCTCCTAGGATATTTAGGGATCCGGTTAATTCTATTCCTATATCCTTACCTTTGATTGCCCCATGCGTTTTCGATCTTATTAAGGACCTGTCTAAAGTCAGATTTTCTCCCAGGAAAGTCACTGCGCCACCACCTTCCCCGTCAACATTAATTTCCGATCCGTCAGTCAAATTTATATCGCCAAAATCATTGACATTTTCAACATCGAATTCTACCGGACCTGGATCTGGGTGAATAATCTTCACTTCCCCTTGGGACTCAACACTAATCATGTTCACCGCACCACCCAGGACTTTCACCGTTCCCGATGATATCAGGATATCATCTGAGATTATAGACAGAGTTATCCCTGCGTTTAAGGACAATTGACTTCGGTCGATGGCGACCCCCGTCGGAATTTCATTTAAAAATCCGAAGGCACTAGGCGTATCCAGGGTTAGTAGGCTATTTTCGGGATTCAAAGCATCAAACCTGCCAGGTTCGCCCAGGCGAATAAAATCTGCGGTCGTAATTGTGACCGCTCCGTCGACGTCCAATTGGGCGCCTGCGCCAAACACCAAACCGTAGGGGTTGATGAAAAAGAGATTCACCTCTGGAATCGATGATCCAATTGATCCGTCAATCAAGGACGGAGTTCCTCCGGTTACACGCGCCAAAATGTTGTCGATCGAATCCTTTCCGGTAAATGAAACGGCTTCCTCACTCATAAGGCTGAAATCCCTGAAACTATGGAATAGATTGCCGCCAGAAGAAAATCCCATATCTTCACTAACAATAAAATTTGGACCAACCAAAGGACCGTCAAAACCAAAGCTCCCATCCAAAATGACGGAGCCAACGGGCCTTGGTTCTATAAGAATAGTTCCACCATCACCCTCGACCTCTGCTCTAACGTCCGCGGAGAAACGTTGTAGATTTTCCCCTGCCGTTAAACGTATATGCCCTCCGTTACCTCCCAGGTTAGTATTTATGTCAATATTGTTTAATTTTACAGTCGAGCCTGCGCTTACCTCAATATCTCCGCCGTTAGAATTTGTGGACTCGATCTTTATTAGACTATTTTCTCTAATGGATACACTTTCATTCGCGCTTAGGGTGATACCCCCACTAGATCCACCTGCTTCCGAGAGCGCCACCAATTGACCTGAAACAAGCTCAGTTGAGTTTGCCGAAACAAAGATATCACCCCCTTTCCCCCCGCCGTTCCCCTTGCTTATGGCTATGGGAATACTTGATAAAGTATTGGCTGTATCATCGATCTTTTGCGGAATGTCCGTTGACTCGAATACCATCTTTCCAGTAACCGGTGATTCTAAAACCATAGACCAACTATTTAGGGTGCCATCGTCCCCTTCTCCTAAATCATTCATTTCCAAAATCCAAGTACCGTTTAGGCTTAGACCATCAAAATTTGATAAATTTTCTAAAGGCTTATAACTATCTTGAAATGGCGCGCTTGCCAATTGGACCGATGTCTCCGCTTCGTCATCAAATGTAGTCCCCATAAAATTATCCCCATCTCCACCTGCTCCAGAAACAAGATTTACTCCCTCATTGTCCGGACTAGAAAGGCTAACAACAAGGTCTGAGGTAAACGTGTGGGTGATATCAAGCGTAACGTTCAGATCGGATATAAAATTCGCCCTCGAATGGGTACTAAATCCTGTAAACGTATCGGAATTTGATCCATCAATGAGGATTTGATCCGCGAAAACTCTTATATTACCACCGTCTCCCGAATCATATGTTGTTGTTAAAATTTGTCCACCGTCCAATATTTCCAAAACTCCGGTAAGTTTTAACTCAATGTCTCCACCCTTAATATCATCGATGGTCTGGGAAGAAATCACTGAATCCGTGAGTTTCATGTCCTTTCCGACCATGTTTACGCCGCCACCATCTTTTAACGTGATCGTGGAATTCTCAGAAATATCAATTCCTCCAAGAGAACTGAAGGCATCCGGCTCGAATTCGGGATCTTGGGGTGAGCTATTGTCAATGACTTCTCCTGAAGAGCCAAGGCTGACAACGCTTACTTCACCCGAAGCGCCTTCGATCTCCCCACCCTTCATCTGAAAATGACCTCCAATCACAGACAATGACTCATCTTCACCAAGCACAATTTGCGATTGATCAAAGGTAACCGTGCCGATCTCCGCATCGAGGAAGCCGAAGGCTGTAGGGGCTTCGGCGCTGAGAACTTTAGTTTCGATAGGTTGGGCGTCGAAGCGGGTGTCACCGAATTTAAGGTAATCAGCTGTGGAGATGTGGAGGGAACCGGAAATGTTCACGGAGGCTGCGGGACCAAACATGAAACCTGAAGGATTGACGAAGTAGAAGTCGGCGCTGGGTATTTCAGACTTCAGGAGGCCGTCAATGTTAGACTGATTTCCACCGGTAACCCGGCTAATAACTCGCTGCAGATCCGCAGCGCCAGTGAAGGTGGCGGACTGGCCAGTATTGATATTGAAGTCCTTGAAACTGTGAAACAGATTGGCACCCGAGCGCTGGCCGAGATTCTGACCAATGGTGTAATCCGGACCGGTTAATATCTGAGCCGGAGGACCCATGGTGCCATCGGTTGAAATCTGGGCAGTTCCATCCAGACAAAATAGTAATCCGCCTAGAGCGGTCAAAAGAAGACAAAGACTTCTTTGATATTGCCTAACTCTGAAGGTTGTATGCATAATACTCACGACCAAATTTTTAGTCATTTCGGAACTGGTTGAGAATAGATTGTTTTCGCCATAGGGATTTGTTTCCTACATGGTATCCAAATCTTAAATTTTCATTCTCCGTGCTTTCAAATCATCTTTTCGTGCAGCCCAAAAAAGACGCAAAAGGCACAAAATGGACCATTTTCATGAGTATAGGCACTTCATTCCTTCAGGAGAGAGCTCAACTTTAAATTTCAAACTGCAAATTATGTATCCCATTCAGGGAATGGAAACGGCTTGCTCCGGGTCCAGGGGTGACTACCCCTGGCTAAGTTATTTATCTCCGTCGGGGAAATGAAAAACCACACTATGGTTTATTTGTGCTTAGATTTCTTGTTTTTTCTTGGAGACTATTACGAAGAAAGGGCGAAATTGTGTATTTGCTGTGGACTAACAGAGTCTACTGCAATCAGACAAAATTTAGCGTGTTGTGATAATTGGAATATGACTTACTCCCCAATCATTCTGGGCCATCTCCGGGAGTAACCTTTCAGATGTCTGAAGCATTATAATTCTACCACCTCGTTTTGTACTTCGGGTTACCTGGCCCTGTCCGCTTTCCCGGGAATCCGCGTCAGAAAAAATTACTTCCAGGATCTTCTCCAACCCTTCCTTATTGTTGCAGGCGATTACCTGGAGAAAATCGGTTCCGTAAGGAGGGCCAATTTCAAGCACGACGTGGTCCTTTTGGTTAGGGACCGGGATCCTGGCGCCGGCCGGGAACCCTTCCCGGGGGTTAGACTCGTGAGAAAAGACAACCATAGTATGACCGTTACTAAAATGCCATAATACGGTGATATAGCATAGTGATTCGGGCTGGATCACTAACTGTAAAGAGTCTCCATCCCGAAATTTTTTCTTCCCGGTTCTGGTGGAGATAAGAATAGGAATTTTTGAATTGGGAAGTGCATAAGCGATGCTGTTGGCGGGATCGGTTTTTGTTTCCGTTGTAATTGTGTTTGAAACTTTTTTTAAGGGTGGTGTGATATCTAAGAAGTTTTCCTCAGGAGTATCAGGTCCCTTACCCCTGGAAGTATAACCTTCCTGAGGATCATCCTGGAAGGGGTCCGCCTGCTCGGGAGACCCGGGAGCGCCTTTTCCATTTTCGGTTTCAGTTATTTTTGCTGCTGAATTTTCAAGAATTAATGGAGGAATTCCCGTGTTCTTTCCGGATTTGTTCATGACCTTTTCCTCTAGCATATCAGAATTTTCCGGAAGGTCGGTTTCCCTATCTGTTTCCACGATAGATTTAAGATCAGCTTTATTGGATGATGAATGACTTAGACTATCATGCCCGGTAATGGAAGTAGATCTTTGATCTTGCTCCATCTTTTCAACGGAGGGGGACTTCTGCGAGTTGATTTCGTTGCTTTCTTCAGCGACATCCCTTACTTGATTTGACAATAAGGTGTTTTTTCCCTCATGATTTGATCCCGGCTTGACATCCGGTCCAGCATAATCTCCCTGGTTGGTCGCCCCATCCTTGCCGGTATCCGGAGTTGGAATCGGATTAACTATAAAAAAAAGTGCTACCAATAAAGCCAACACAACTAAGCTTCCGGCACTCCATATCCTTGCTGGTGAAAGAAATAAAGATTTTACCTCAGATGGGGAAGGCTGGTGGTATTGACTTTTTGCTTTGCTGGAACTTAAATGCCATTCATAGTCGTCAAGGGCCTCCAAAACTTCTTCAGCCGTTTGGTAACGGCTTTTAGGACTGAGCTCCATCATTTTGCAAATAATCTGACTGAGCTTCGGGTCAAAATCGGGCTCGATTTCTTCTGGCCGTTTAAAATCGCCATTCACCACTTTGTTCATTTTTTCGTAGCTCGATGACCCGGCGAAAGGCTGAAGGCCCAAGGTCAATTCATAGAAGGTGACTCCCAAAGAGAAAATATCCGCGGTGGGATCAACATGCTTGGCATTCTGAACCTGTTCAGGCGCCATATAGCCTGGAGTGCCATAAGCCTTTTGCGAGACGCTGCCTTCATTTTCAACATAAATAAACTTGGCAAGGCCAAAATCCGCCAACTTTACATGCTTACCCAGGGACAGCATGATATTCTCAGGTTTGATGTCGCGATGGATGATATTCTCGCCATGGGCTTCCACAAGCGCTGACGCCACGCTCTTAATAATGTGGAAAGCAAATTTGATATCCAATCTCGAATTTTTCTTAAGGAGATTGTGCACAGAGCCGTGATTGGCATACTCCATCACGATATAGTATCCGTGAAGATTATCCTCCCCGGAATCGTGAACCCGGATTATATTGGGGTGATGGAGGCGGTCTGTAATCATGGCCTCCTGCCTAAACCGGTCCAAGGTGATGTTTCTTTTATTCGATATTGGCAGGCTGAATACCTTTAGCACAACTTCTTTATCCAAACCAGGATGCTTGGCCAAATAGACTTCGCCGTACCCCCCTTTTCCGATAAATCGGATGATCGGATAATTTCCAATTTCCCGGGGGATATTGCGTTGTTTTGATGCCTTGAAATCATTGCCAACAGGAAGATCAACCCCGTTTTTCTGTGATTCGAATTTCTCTGCAGGGTCACCTCCTTGCCATGAGTCGGTTTTTGCACGCTTTTGCTGGAATTTATTCTTTGTAATACCATTATTATATTCTGGATTCATGCCTTAAAAGATGCGTTTTCCGGATTTTATTAATTGGTATGCTTATTAAAGCGACAAGTCCACAACAAAGATAAACCTAAATCGGTGATGGAATGCAAGCGGTTCGATGCAATCCTTTGGTTATAAATAGATTGCAAAAACCTCGCTGAACCTTAAGGGACGCCTATGCTTCTTTACAAAAATTCCTGCTTCAAAGTATAAAATCG
Organism: Phascolosoma agassizii; assembly: GCA_035593235.1. Taxonomy (NCBI): domain Eukaryota; kingdom Metazoa; phylum Annelida; class Sipuncula; order Phascolosomatiformes; family Phascolosomatidae; genus Phascolosoma; species Phascolosoma agassizii. The sequence goes on along the minus strand of JAVJHY010888228.1, from coordinate 6,333 downwards.
ACTTATCAATATTTTATTATGGATCAAGGTAAAAGCTAATCACCGATTTGGCGCTTAGGAGTGTTGAAAAGTTCGGTGAGATGCAGATCTCCATTACTCCATTACTCCAATGTTTCTTCACGTTAAAATTTCTTGTTTGTTATCGCAGGGGTTTTTGATTGAGGGCCTGATAAGCCCGTTTCCATGCATTGAAAATATTAAAAGAATATCGCTTATCTGGATAATATCGCCATCAGTTAGAGCATTCTTTTTTATCTTATTCCCATTAACTGCCGTGCCATTTTTTGACCCAAGATCCTCGATGTGCCAATGATCGTTTTCACAAATTATCCGGCAGTGCTCCTGGGAAATAAAATTTGATTTAAGAGTTAGACAATTCTTCCCTCCAGATCCAATACCAAATGGATTTCGTAGGGCCTTCCATTCGCTATTTCCCGGGCCTATTACCAGAATTTGGGAGGGTGATGAAGGAGCTGGAGCATTATTAATGAGCGCTTTTGAAAGCAATCTGATACGTTTTTTTAATTGTGCTCCAGGCAAATAATTATCATAAGCCAGGGGTCTAAAGTCCATGCCCTCCAGTTCAGATTCACTTAATTCATCCAGTTCATCTACATCACCGAGTTCTTTTTCAAGCTTCTTTACTTCCGCTTTTAAGATTTTGATAACCCGGTTCTTATGCTGATAAATGCTATTTCTATCCTGAATTTGCAGCTTGGCTGCGACCTCATCTGCTGACATATCACCCTTAATCGCGTAAAGCTCGAAGGACTCCCATACAAGCGGTTGAACACGGCGTTGCACCCGGGGTAAGGAAAGACGAACGAGATTTTCCTTTCTAAGGCGCTCAAAATCCTTTTCTTCATTTTTTGGAATAGGGTCCGCAAAGTCCATTTCGGAAAAATCCAATGTTTCAAATGATTCGGTAGGCAATTTTCGCTTCACCTGTTTAGGAAAATTGCTCAAAATAATTTTGTATAAATAGGAACGAAATTTTCCTCGCGTTCGGTCATAATTAAATCTTGGTAGGTACTTAATGAGCTGAACAAGGGTTTCCTGGACTATATCTTCCCCGGAAGCCTGATCAAAGCCCCGACCTCGAGCAATCTTAAAAATAAGAGGTGAATATATTTCAAAAAAACGAACCCATGCCTGGTCATCCTGCGAATGTTTTAATTTGTTCAATAATGTGGGAGAGGTTACCATCTCGGATTGTTTCATATGGGAAGTCCATTTCTTTACCGATTTAAATTTAAAATATAATCGTACCTTAATGATAGTAAGCTTAACATAAATAATACGGCCTGTTTATATTTTTGAAGATCTTTCTACAAGGGTAATAGTCGATATAAATCAAAAACTTACGGACTTCGCTTCTTTCAGAGCACTTTTCCGATTAAAAAATTTGTGTCAGTGTATTTCAAGGCATTTCGCCACAATGAAAACACCAGTTCTATACTGTGCACATTCAGATCTTCGAAAACCTGACGATCTTGGAGTATCCCTTTTTGGTTTCTTGCGACAGACGTTTGCGAACATGGACTTAACGAACTAGAGAAGGCACGTTCTTTTAGCCTCACCTTTTAGACATCAGAATGGAGATTTTATATTTATCGTAAAATATTCTCTTGCAAATAGATGAAATAAATATCCTGGTTTTAATCAATGGACATCGCATTCCTGACAACTTTAGTGATGATTTATACATGCTGTGCATCATTCGGTCCTTTATTTTGAATCATTAACCGATTTTATCCGTTCGCCCTTTTGAGTTCAATCGTTTATGCAATTATTCGTAATGGATGTGCCGTTGGAACAGCTACTTTACGCAGGCTTCTCGTTGTAAGTTATTGAACATAAAAATCAGAAATCTAAAATCTAAGTCAGCATGGCCCGCAACCAAGTGGGAAATTATGTATCCCCTGCAGGGAAAGAAGAAGTCTGTACATTCAGGTCCTGGGGTGATTACCCCAGGCTAGGCAATGTATCCACGTTGGGGAAAAATTAAGAAAAATAATAATCTGGTTTATTCGTCCTTAGTTTTCTTGTTTATTATTGCAGAATTCTACGAATAAGGAACCGTTAAAAAATAAACTGCGCAAGTTTGTGCTCAGATTTGGTGTAGGTTTTGGTGATCCAAGGACATAAAACCGCAGGACTAGCCTAGCTAATTCGAGGCATTTTATGACCGATGATCATCGAAATATGCGCTGAAGATGGACGCAAACTTGCACAGTTTATTTTTTAACGGTTCCTTAGCCTAAATAATTCATAAGATTTCGTTTACGAGACTACTTAGCTTGCTTTAGATCAAAGAGTTATGAAGATTTCAAGGGCGACGGAATAGTGAACTAACTTTACGTCGCGGGTTCTGCATAACTCTTTTAGATAAAGTAAGATATGCGATAGCAGTAGAAGTCGCATGAATTATTCAGGTTAGGAGTCACGCAAAAAGTACCCAACTTTACGCATTGATTTGCGATGGACTTTGTCGATGCGGGGATAAAGGCCATAGAAGCAACTAGGTATCTCGCGATGCTTAATTGAACATTGATGGATTTTTCGTGAAGATATGATGAAATTGGGGCAGTTTAATTTGGCGCGACTTTTAATTTCTTTAGACCGTAGAGGGCCACCATGTGCCTTTCCCCGCCCAATTAAGGCAACGTGAGAAAGGCCCTTGTCCGTGCTCACAAAGATTTTAGATATCAAATAATTATTTAGCGGATGGAGATATTAATGATATGTTTCCCGACGTAGATACAAAAGATACCCAGGCTGTAAAGCAGCAGATTTTATCAATTCACAAATCTATGTTTCCTAACAGCGATCATTCCATTGTGTATAATGCATTTGATTGGATTCTTGGCTGCTTCACTGGAAATTATAAAAATTATCACGCAATAGATATTCAATACCATGACCTTGAGCATACACTTCAGGTCGCATTGTGTATGATGCGCCTCCTTCAGGGACGCCACCAAGCCGGTACAAACCCGATAATAACCGAAAAAATGTGCGAATTAGGCCTATTGGCAATGTTGCTTCATGATACCGGCTACTTAAAGACATCCGACGACATACAAGGAACGGGCGCAAAATATACCCTTATTCACGTAGACCGAAGTTGTAGATTTGCTTCGGAACTCTTAGAAGAGAAGGGATACAGCGAAGCTGAGGTTAAGGCCACTCAAAATATGATTCACTGTACTGGGGTTGATGTTAAACTGGATAAAATTCCATTTCAAAGCGAACTTGAACGGATTATGGGATTCATATTAGGGACATCGGACTTACTGGGTCAGATGGCTGCTCGCAACTATATCGACAAATTACCCTCCTTATTCAATGAGTTTGACGAATCCTTTCACTTCACCCAGAGAACGACGACTGTCGCAAGACTATTCTCAGATGTCAAAGATCTCCTGCAAAGCACACCATCATTCTGGGACAATTATGTTAAACCCAGAATAAACAATGACTTTGATGGGCTGTACAAATACTTAAATGATCCCTATCCAAAGGGACCAAACCAATATGTAGAACGGGTCGAAGCAAATATCGCCCGAGTAAGGAATATAGAAGAAAATTGAGTTATTCCTCAGAATTTGAGGGTAAAGGGAAGTAAATCCTACCGCTTTTCTTTTAGTCAAGCTCGGATTCGGCATAACTCGTTCAAGGCTCATTTCCCTTCTGACAACCCACAGATCCTGACGACGAGGCATATCGTTTTTTACTAATGTTAGTCGGTTCCTGCCGAATTCTGTTTTTCGGAGAATGGTAGACTTCATCCATCGCTTCTTTTATGATTTAAATACCATAACCACGTTAAGTGCTCCAAGTAAAATTCAGTTTTGACACTTTCCTGTTTGAAAAACCATCAAAATTTACGACGCTAACTTCAACAGGTTTCTCGTTGTAAGTTATTGTAACGGAAGTTTGAACACCAGATTCCATAAAGCATTAAATACAAACAATTTAAATATTTCACTGCTGATTTTGTAGGGTAGACCGTTGCATTGCGAAGAATTCGTGGTTTAGTATTTTTCTATATTACGCCTTGTGGGAAATGTGATGTAGGGTAGAAAAAGCCATTTTTTGACAGATTTAAGCTTAAAACCGCAGGATTTATTCAAACTTCCGTTGTAAATAAAAATCTAAAATCTAAAATCTAAAATCTAAATTATAAATAGTATCTTACCCTGTTATCCCGGATAACGATTATGGTTACATCATCGTCAAATTGTTCTCGGTTACTGAATTCTTTGATGGTAGTAATTATGGTCCGGACTAGTTCTCCAGTGGACATATTAAAATTCTTAGCGATAAGATCTTTCAAGCGCACCGTTCCAAACAATTCACCCTCGGGTGACATGGCTTCGGTTACACCATCGGAATAAAAGACAAAGGTGTCCCTTGGAGAATACGCCATTTCCAGCTCCTGGAAAATATCTGTTTCTACAATGCCCAAAGGAAAGTTTTCGCCGCTTAAAAACAAAGTTTTATTGCCAATTTCACGATACCAAATCGGTTTTGCAGCACCGCAATCGATATAGGTAAAAGTATGTTTTTTGAGGTCAAATCTAGCATAAAAGAGGGTCACGAAAAAATCCAAGTCTGACAAATCTGAGTAAATCGTTTTGTGGACATCAGCTAATATTTCGGAGATTAAGGGAACAGATTTTCGTTGAGACAATAAATCTTTGCCACTGTAGTAATTTGTAAATTGCTGCATATGTTGACTAATCTGATTCCTTACTGCAATTCCTACGAGCGCCGCTGGAATACCCTTTCCCATGACATCTCCAAGTAACAAGTCGATTTTTTCTCCCCCTAACCGGTAAAAATCATAAAAATCCCCATCCAGATGCTTCGATGCTTTACTTTCGACACTAATTTTGAAATCTGGTATATTCGCGGGAACTTTACCTCGCAAAAGGCGTTGGTGAATTTTTCCAGCAAATTCTAATTCCCTTTGAAGCTGTTTATAGGTTTTAGCAAGTTCATCACTCTGATTTTTATTTATTTGCTCCAAACGCTGGTTTTCACGAACAAGCCGGTATTTTTTAGCGGCATCATTCACTGCCTCTCTTAATTGTTCCGGATCGGATGTCTTTTGAAGGAAATAGTCCACATGACTATAATTGATCGATTGGATAGCAAGTGCAAAGCTGCCTTCGCCAGTCAATATGATCCTCCCCACATCCGGTTTGGTTTCGGAGACCTTCCGAAGCACATCAGCTCCTGTCATATCAGGCATATTCTGGTCACAAATTATAATCGCTACATCATGCTTGGATAACAGCTCCAGAGCCTCTTGGCCGTCTTTTGCCGCAATAACCTCATACCCATCAAAATCCAACAAAAATTGTAATATCTGAAGTATCTGCTGATAGTCATCGACGATCCCGTCAAGCAGATTATTTAGGCTACGGCCACCGCCGCCGACCGATCCGGTCACTGAGGGTGCCCCAGACGAGGCGTCCGACGCCGCTTCTGACGCGCCCGTCGTTGAGCCAGAAACCCGCTATGGAGCGGCCATCACGCATTCGCACGACCAAATCGTGCTGCACCCCGCTCGCGACCAGCTCATCGACACGGTTGGCGCAGCACGCGAGGACGGCTTCAACATGTGCATCGACGTCACGTGCGTCGACTACCTCGAAGAACCCCGACGCGACCTTCCCGCTGGCATCGATGGTGAGCGGTACGAGGTCGTCGTTGGGCTCATGTCTCATGCGAAGCGAGAGCGCATTCGCCTTCGGGTGCAGGTGCCCGCCGCCGCCCCGGTTGCGCCGTCATTGTTCGAGCTCTACCCCGGGAGCGAAGCGCTCGAGCGAGAGGCGTACGACATGTTCGGCGTCGTGTTCGACGGTCATCCCGACATGACCCGGATCTTGATGCCCGAGGACTGGAACGGCCATCCGTTGCGCAAGGACTACGGGGTCGGCGCAATACCCGTGCAATTCAAAGCCGCGCCGGGGCCGAGGTAACCCATGGCGATTGTCGAAGAGACACCACCGTCAACGGGTGCCGGCATGGGCGACGACGCGCGTGTCAGGCGCCTTGACGACACGGCGGCGGTGTTGCGGGTGTCTGAGGCAGACGCGCAGCTCATCACCTACGACGGCGACGACGACCGCCGCGTGATCATCAACATGGGCCCGCAGCATCCGTCCACGCATGGCGTGCTGCGCATCATGTTGGAGCTCGACGGCGAGACCGTTCGCCGGAGCAAGCCAGTCATCGGCTACCTCCACACCGGCATGGAGAAGACGGGTGAGACCCTCAGCTACCTCCAGGGCCCGACCAACGTCACGCGGAGGGATTACG
>JAVJHY010887177.1:0-16400 GCA_035593235.1 Phascolosoma agassizii | reverse complement strand
CACAGCTGCAGCCATAAACGCAGTAAATAAATTTAAAATTAACCATTTATATCTAGATTTAAATTTATCAAAAGCACTATCTAGCATATCTTCTTCCTTATTTACTCCCGCTAAACCATAAACTTCACTTGTTTTTTCTTCCTCAATAATTTTAAGCAAATCAGACACTTCAATTATTCCTAAGATATGGTTCTCATAATCAACAACAACTAAATTTTTATGATCTGAATTATTAACAGCTTTTACAACATCATCATAATGTTCATCAAAATAAATTGAAGGAATATCTTCAACAACATCAAATAAATTTTTTGGTCTATTTAAAATAAAATGTTTAAATGGAATATATCCAAGTAAATGATTTTCCTTATCTCTAACTAAAACAGTAGGAGTTCTTTTTCCACGATTAAAAGCTTTCTTTAATTTATCATATAAAATTTTAGTATTTGAATTTTTATGAATAATAACATAATCTAAACTCATTAAACCAGCAGCAGACTTTGGATCAAATTTTAATAAATATTCAACTTTATCTTTCAAATTTTCATCTAATTTTTTCGCAACTTTTGTATGTTTATCATCAGGTAAATGTTGTAAAAAATCAGTAACTTCATCTGGATCAAGATACTTAAACATAACTAAAATATCTTCAACTGTGAAATATTTTCCAAAATCAAGTTGTAAATTATTTGGTAAATGTAAAAAAACTCTACCTTGTTTTTTAATTGGAACTAAAAAAAATTCATCTATAGAAGATTTTGAATTTAAAATTAAATCTGCATACTCATGAGCCTTAAGTAAAACTTCTTGAGGTTTTGAATTTTTAGATTTAGGTTTAAATGATTTATCTTCTGACATAATTATAACTCATAAAATCTCTTTAAAAATAAATGTCACGGCACTAGTAGAATAATAACCAAATAAAAGAAAAAAGAAAATGAAAATGATAATAAAACTAAATAAATAAAAATAAAATAGCTAAACTAAATCCTATAAATATTGAATTAACTCCAAAACTATCTAAAACTGAATAACCAACTTCTAGCGTTGTAACTGGATAAGCAATATCACAAACACTCGCACTTACATTAAAACATTTATCTCCAGGAAAAGTTCCAACAGCATAAATATTTTCATAAAAATTCGGAGAAATTTTATGCCAGTAAGTTGTTTTTAGCACATTTGAAAAATTTCCTAAATTATTATTATAAAAAGTATTATTTGAATTAGTAGCATATAATTCAAGAGAATGAAAAAAATTAAATACTGTTGAAGTATTACCAAGATTTGAATTTTTAACTAAATTATTTTTAATTCCACCATTATTAAAATTAAATACGACTAATGAATCAATAACATTAATATTATCAAATTCATTATTTGAGGGTCCTGAAGTTATATCAAAAACTACTCCAGTAGAATAATTATACAAAATATCTTTAAATAAATTATAATTTGAAGATGCACTTTCAATTTCAAAACCTTTAAAATTTCCAGTCATATTAATGTTTAAAAAAGAATTATTATTTGATGAAAATAAATCAACTCCTTTATACCACGAATTCAAAACACAATTTTTAACTTCAATATTATTATTATTATTAAAATTAAAAGCTGTATTTATACCACCTGGGTTAGTGAGTGTATTCCCTTTACAATCAAAAATAATATTTGAAGTCGATACAATAAATTCAAAACATCTATTTGAAATTGAATCTGTAATATTATCTCCTAATTCATAATTTCCAGTAGTTAGGCTTACATTACATCCAGTAAGTACTACTCCATATACATTAAAAGTAAGAGTGAAAAAAAGTAAAAATGTGCAAAAGATTTTATTATACATATGATTATGTTTTATTTTTTAATTTATAAACATTATTAATTATAAAAGAAAAAAGAAAATGAAAATAAAGTAAATATGTGAAAATAATTACATCATTCTAAAAACACTAAGTGAAAACACCAAACTATAAAATAAAATTCATTATTTATATTTACATGGCAGGTTTCGATAAATCATTAGATGTAGAAGTATTTGGAGAAGAAGTTGCATTTGAAACAACTAAATTAAGAGTCTCAGTTATGCAATATAACGAAGGACAAAAAAAGTTACAAGTTTCAAGAGAAAATTTAGACAATGAATCAGGAGATTGGAGATGGTCTAAATTAGGAAGAATGACTCACGAAGAAGCTAAATCAGTTGTTCCAGCAATGACTAAAGCATTAGCTGAAATGGATTAATTAGGTTTTACCTAATTAAATAATTTTTTAAAAATAAAAAAACTAATTCTAAACACAATATATTAATTCTTAATTTATAGGTTCTCAACAAGATAAATTTTCAAATATTAATAATTAATCTTTAACAACAATTTTATTAGTTTTACCATAAGATATCCTAACTAAAATTTTCTTTTTTTCTAATCTATCCAAAACTCTAGTAACTTTAGGTTTACTAAATCCTAACTCATAAATTAAATCTTTTTGTAAACATTCATTTTTCTCTAAAACAAATAAATACATTTTTTTCTCATCCCCAGATAACAAGTCCACTGTCAATTTTTGTTTACGTGATAAATTAACTAATTTAGAAATATCAGACATAAAATAATTTAAACAAAACGTCCCTAATATTGAAAATATCATTAAACCAACAGTATTAACTAAAGTAAAAGTTGCAGGAATTTGAGATTTCACAATTTTTCCAGACTCTAACGTAATTGAAATTTCTGAACTAACTCCAGAAATAAAAATATACCCTATAAACAAAACACTTACAAAAAATCCTCCAATCGCTAAAATTTCTTTTTTATTCATTCTCAAATTCCCTCAAAAATATTTATTCAAAATATGAATAAATTTTATCCCAAATTGTATCCAATCCAGTCTCTTTTTCTAATTGTACAAATTCCTCTTCAACTTGTTCTAATTTTTCCTTAGTATCAGCTAACTCATATTTTTCTTCTAGTTTTTCAAATTTATTATAATTCTTATCTTGAATTTGTTCAACCTTCTCAAATAAATTTTCTAATTCTTTATTTGTTTTATCATCTAATAACTTAGTTTCACCAGAAATTAAATTTTCTGAATATCCAAAAGAGTCTTCAAAATCAGCCAATTCAGACATAAGCAAAAAATCTTCACTATCAAAACCTAATATTTCTGAAATTTCTTTATTAATATCCGAAATACCCGATTTTTTATTTAAAGCATTTAATTTTTCTAAATATTCACTTTCAAGTTTTTCAAACTCACTTTCATATTCTTCATATTTTACTTCTAAATTTTCATATAATTTATCTAATTTTTCTTCATCTTCAATAGTTAATTCTTTTCCAGAAATAAAATTAAATTCATCAAATCCATAAATTGAATCAATTTCTTCCTCTAAAGTTTCAATTTTATCATTTATTTTATCAACCCCTGCTTTTGATTCCAAATCTTCATATTTTTGTTCAACTAATTCTAATTCTTTTTCTAAAGCATCATAATCTGAATTTTTTCCATTAATTCCAATTTTAAATTGTTTTTCAAAAAGTTTCTCCATTTCAAGATCTAATTTTTCAAATTCAGGTTTATATTTTAAACTTAAATTAAAATATTCTTCACTTAAAACTTCTAATTGTTTTTCTAATTCATCAACTTTATTTTGTTCTTCTTCCGTTAATTCTTTATTCTCAAACTCCTCAAATTCATACTCATAATTATCTAAATCAAAACCTTCATCAAAATCAAAATTTTCTATAGATTCATACCTATCATAATTATTCTCAAATAATTCTTCTTTATACTCTTCAAAATCATCAATTGAATCAAAATCCTCTTCGTTTAATTCAAAATCTTCCATATCTAAATCAAAATTTTCAAAATCCTCTATGTCCCCTTCAACAATTTCAAGAGTAGATAATTTATCTTTATCATTTTCAGCAAAAGCTGACACAGCCATTCCACCAGTTAAAACAGTAATCATACCAACTGCTACAATCTTTTTAGTTAAATTTTTTTTAATAATCATTTTTTAATATTATAAAGTTCATTTATTTGAACTCATCACATAATACTATGTGTGAAACAATATATATAAATTTACTGAAATACATTTCATAATGAAATTTTGATAAAAAATTAGAATTTAATATATATCGAATGAGTTTTCAAGTGACTACTTGCATCCCATAATAAAATATGACTTAAAAAAACATTATTTTTGAAATTTTACATTTCATAATGATTTTTTAAATAAATAATAGTAAAATTATAATGTAATTTGTAATTCAGAAATAAATAATAAAAATAAAATAAAAATTGGGGAAAGCGACTAACCCAATTTTAACTCACTAAGTTCATAAAAATTAAATTAAATTAAATATATAATATATTGTAAAAAACAATTAATAACATGGATTTTTAGACATTAAAGATTTTTCAACTAAATTTTCTGCCTGAACAAAATAACAATTTATTCTCTCCACACAATCCATCAATTCATCTTTAACTAAATCTAAACCAACTGTTTGTTCAAGTTGTTTATACTTTTTTTCCAAACATTTCATCTCTATATTAATTTTATCAAATTCGTCCCTAGATGCATCAATTGATAAATTAATTTGCCTATCTAAAACTTTAATTAATTCTTTATTAATACTATCAAAAACTTTCTGATTCTCTTTTGTTAATCTAAAATATTCATTATTTAACTTTGCACATAATAAATATAAATTCTCTACTTCTTCTAGTTCCTCTTGGTTTAATTTAGATAAATACTTTTCATCTAACTTATGTTCATCAGAGTTAACTCCAATTATAACTCCTTTCTCTAAGATTTTTTTTAAATAATCCATTTTTTAGTAAAATTGGAAACATTTTGATACTTACTAACAATACTAACGGCTACAAGGGCAAATAACTCCTAAATCCCCTTGGGAAAGATATTTAGTCTCCTAAAACTCCTATCTTTCTAAAACTAATATGATTTAAATTACATATATATATTTGTCTTAAATAAATTAAATACTAGTTGAGTTTCAAAATTCAACTTATTTAAAAAAATAATTTTAAATCTAAATTTAATAAATAAAATTAACCTTTCCAGTTAATAATCGGTAAAAGATGTGAAACAATATCAACAGAATCTTTCTGAGCTTCCATAACATCATAAATATCTTTATACGCAAAAGGACTTTCATCAATTCTATCTTCATCAACAGGAGCAACAATTCCCTCCATAGATTTTTCAAATTGCTCTAAAGAAACTTGTTTTTTAGCTTGACCACGCGATAACTTTCTACCTGCTCCATGTGAAGAACTTTGTAAAAACTTCTCACTACCTTTTCCTTTAACTAAAAAACATCCATCGCGCATATTCGCAGGAATCACTCCACGTTCATTCAACTTGGCAGGCGTTGCCCCTTTTCGATGTGTAAAATAATTAGCTTCAGCAATACAATGATTATGATTTTTATTAACCCACATCTCAAAATTAAGTTTAGAAATATCTAAAACTTCACCTAAAACATCAGAAACCCTATAAGCCATCTCAAGCCTATTTAATAAAGCAAACTCAAGTCCAAAATTTAAAACAGACAAATACTCTTTACCATCTTTAGAAGTAACATCAAGTGAATGTGTTTCCTCAAACTCCAAATCAGAACCACTAGCAGACTTCATATAATGTGTTGCAATTTTATGTCCAACCCCTCTTGAACCTGAATGAATCACAAGCCACAGTTCATCACTATTCTCAACTGTAGTATTATAACTCATCTCAATAAAATGATTCCCTGAACCAAGAGAACCTAAATGTGCTTTAGCTTGTGTTTTAATAAATTTAAAAATATCATCATTATACTCCCTTTTAGAAAAATTAAGTAAACTTACCCCAAACCCTCTAGAAATAACTGAAGAAACATCCCCATGACTACCAATTTTCCCCTTACCCATTGGAATTTTCAAATTTACTTTTTCAAAGATTTCATCACAATTTTTACGAACTAAATTTACAATATCTGGATACTCAAACTTACAAGCAATCATACCACACCCAATATCATACCCAACCCAAGCTGGAACAACTTTACCAATAGTTCTAAAAACAGATCCAATCGGAGCAACATAACCTTTATGAGCATCAGGCATAAGTGAAGCTGACTTTACAAAATCATAACTACAACAATCATCAAACTGTTTTTTTGTCTCTTTATCCAAATCAATTGAAAAATCTGTAACTTTTGGTTTATGGTTCATTTTTAATATATAGAAATAAAAAAGTAAAAAGATATTATAAATTAATCTTTTCTAATAAAATAATAAACTAATCCAATTAAAACAAATAAACTAAAAATAAAAAATATAATTTTCTAAATACAAAGTACTTTGTATCACAAAGTATATAAATAAACAAACACAAACTAATATTATGAAAAAAGAAAATGCACTAAAAGAGCTACAAGAAATTAAAAGTTATGCTGTAACAAACACAAGCATAGAAAAATTATTGCCACACATGTTAACTTGGTCAATAATAATAAGTATAGCATTGTTTTTGAACTTCTTAATCAGGACATCAACAGAAGGTATTTATGTAATCCCAATGTGGATAATCGCAATTATAATCGGAATTATACTCGCAGTAAAAATTGAATCAAAAACTAAAAAACAAAATGAAAAAATATCATTAATCGATAAACACACTGGACTAATCTGGGCAGAACTAATCTCACTAGGAGTAATCCTAACAGGACTCTCACTTGCAACTCCAATGATGGACTCAGCCTACATCCCAGTAATTTGGTTTTTAATAATTGGAATCGGAGAAGCTCTATACGGAACAATTGGAAAATTAAAAATTTTTTACTCAATTGGTATTCTAAATGTTATATTTGGAACATTCCTATCATTTAACCTAGAAATCCTAACAAACTACTGGGAATTCTTTTTTATAATATCTGAAGGACTAATTGGAATCTTATACTATACATATAAAAAACTTCAAAAATAAAAGTAAATAAAAAAATATATATATAATACAAATAATATATTATATTATACAAATCATAATTTTTCAAAAAAATAAAAACAAAAATGGAACTAAACAAAACAATTCACGAACCAATCAGACTAAAAATAATGAGTCTACTATTAACTTGTGAAAATATTGATTTTAAAACTCTAAAATCAGAACTAAACCTAACTGATGGAAACCTAAGTTCCCACATAAAAAAACTAGAAAACGAAAAATATATTAAAATTAACAAAACAATAAAAAATAAAAAAACAAACACTCAAATTATAATTACGCAAACTGGAAAATCAGCCTTTCTAAAACATATTGAATTTCTAGAAAATATAATTAAACAATCAAAATAAAAAAATTAATTTTAAAATATATTTTTTACTTATGAGAACATTCACTATTTCTATCACAATGTTCAGAACACTCACCTTTAATCTCTAACTGAAAACTTGAAATATGTCCAGGAATTTTATCCTTTAAAAAATCTAAATTATCTATTTCAAAATGAAAAACCTTTCCAGTCTTAGTACATTCAAAATGACAATGATTTGTAGAATGATTTGAATAAATAGTTTTCCCTCCACACGAATAAGAAAATATTTTTCCATCATCACGAGTCTTTTTTAAAAATCTATAAATTGTAGCTATCCCAATTTTTTTATCTTTAACTAAAACCTTTTCTAATAAATCTTCTGCTGAAAAAAATCTTTTAAACTTTTTTAATTCAGTCTCTAATATCGTTTTTTGTCTTGTAACTCTTGATTCAACCATGTTATAATATATTAATAATATGAAAAATACATAAATATTAATTCCTTAATGATAATGGAAATCAACAATATTTATAAAGTTAATGATACTGATTATCATTATGATTAATACAAATAACAAATTAAAAAAAATCAGTGCAGTAGTAATTCCATCGTTACTACTATTTACAGGGTGTTCACAAGTTGCAACACAAGAATCAGTAAATAACGAACTCCCAACAATTGTTGGAACATTTTATCCTGTATCAGAAATTGCAAAACAAATTGCTCAAGATACAATTAATGTAAAAACTCTAATTCCAGTTGGAGCAGAGCCACACAGTTTTGAACCTACACCAAAACAAATTGTAGAATTATCAAAATCTGATGCCTTTATCACAATGGAAGGAATGTTCGAATCAATTGAACATAAAATTATTGACTCAAATGAAAATATTAAAATTATTGATTCAGCTCACGATTTAGAATTAGTAACTGGAGAAGTTCATAATCATGGTGAAGAAGACAACGATGAACATAATGAAGATGAACATCTAAATGAAACAGAAGAGGAACACAAAGAACATGAAAAAGACAATGATGAACATTCAGAAGAAGAACATCATACAACAGATGATGGACACGACCACGATATGTCAGAATTTGACCCACACACTTGGTTATCAATTCATAATATGGAAAAAATGACAGAAGAAATCACAGAACAATTAATTGAAATGTATCCACAAAATAAAGAAATTTATGAATTAAACAAAGTAAAATATTTAACAAAATTAACACAATTAGAAAATAAATATGAGTCAGAATTATCAACTTGTAATAAAGATGTGATTTTAGTTAACCACAAAGCATTTGGATATTTATCAGATGAATATGGATTTGAACAAATTTCAGTTAGTGGATTTAGTCCTGAATCTGAACCAAGTCCAAAAACAATTCAAAATGTAATTAAAAAAGCAAAAGAACTTGAATTAAAATACATATTTAGTGAAGGACAATTAGATAAAAAAACAGCTCAAACTCTAGCTAGTGAAATTGGTGGAGAAGTATTAGAATTAAATCCAATTTTAACAACAGAAAAAGACTACATCGAATTAATGGAAAATAATCTTAAGAATTTAAAAAAAGGTTTAGAGTGTAAATAACTTTATTTATTCATTTAAATGATATAATATAAATTATTACTAAATTAATTAATATATTTATAAATAAAAACAAACTAACAAAAATATGACAAAAGAAAAAAAAATAATGATTGATGTTAAAAATCTTTCATTTTCTTATTCTAAAACAAATCCAATCTTTCACAATGCAAACTT
The DNA here is from genome assembly GCA_035593235.1 of Phascolosoma agassizii. Lineage (NCBI taxonomy): Eukaryota > Metazoa > Annelida > Sipuncula > Phascolosomatiformes > Phascolosomatidae > Phascolosoma > Phascolosoma agassizii. The sequence continues at coordinate 7,296 of JAVJHY010887177.1, read as the reverse complement.
TGAAATTCACTCAGGGGAATTAGTTGCAGTAATTGGACCTAATGGAGCAGGTAAATCAACACTTGTAAAACTTCTATCAAAATTAATTCCAAATCAATCTGGAAAAATTAATATTTTAGGAAAATTATCTTATATTCCTCAAAAATTTAATCAAGATACAAACTTTCCAGCTAAAGTAAGTGAACTTTTAGATTTAGAATGTTGTGGATGTAGTCTAAGAAATCAAGTTTCAGAAAGTTTAAATATTGAAAATTTAGAAGATAAACAATTTAAAGATTTATCTGGTGGACAACAACAAAGAGTTTTAATTTCCTTATCCTTACTAAGTAATCCAGACATTTTAATTTTAGATGAACCAACAGTTGGAATTGATTTAAAGACCCAAGAAGAATTTTATAAATTATTAAAAAACTTAAACAAAGAAAGAAACCTAACTATTATATTTGTAACTCACGACACTGGAATGGTAAGTGATTACTTTGATAAAATTTTAGTAGTTCACAATAAACATATTTGTTTAGAAAACGCTAAAAAAACAAATTCATATCAAAAATCATTTATGGAATCCCATCACGAGATTCATCACAATAAAAAAAAAGGTGATAAAAAATGATTCCAGAGATTTTAACATACGAATTTATGCAAAGAGCATTACTAGGTGGATTATTAATCGGTATATCAACTGCATTAATCGGAGTTTTTTTAGTTCTAAAAAGACTATCATTACTTGGAGATTCATTCGCCCATGCAAGTTTTGGAGGAATTGCATTAGGATTTGTATTAAATATTAACCCAATTTTAACAGCTATCGCATTTGTAACAGTTGCTAGTTTAGGAATTGATAAATTAATTAACAAAGCAAAATTATATGGTGAATCAGCAATTGCATTAATATTAAGTTTTGGAATGGCATTCGCCCTAGTACTAATCGGAGCAACAAACAAACTAGATGTAAACATTTTTTCCTATTTATTTGGATCAATCTTAACAATAAATAAAACAGACTTATACATCAGTGGAGCAGTATTATTTTTAATATTAGCATTCTATAAACTTTCTTACAAAAAATTAGTTTATTCAACATTTAATAATGATGTAGCAAGAGTTAGATTTTCCCAAACAGATTTAATTGATAAAATTTTTATTGTACTCTCCGCAATCACAATTGTAATCGCTACAAGAGCAGTTGGTATTTTATTAATCTCAGCATTAATTGTAATTCCAAGTTTAATTGCTTTAAACTTATCAAAATCATTTAAACAAACTCTAGTAATCGCATCAATTAGTTCAGTAATAGGAATTTACATCGGAATCTTTACAGCATATCAATTTGACCTACCAGCTGGAGGAACTATTGTTTTATCTTTATTAGGATTATTTCTAATATCATTATTATTGAAGAAAAAATAATAATATACAAATGAATAAAAAAATAACAGTAAATGATTTAATGCAAAAAAATTATACCTATGATTTAACAGAACCAATTGGAAAAAACTTCAATCCTGAATTCAAACCAGAAATTACTCCAAAACAAATGTTAGAAATGGGCGTTTTTGGAGGAAAATATATGACGGACTGTAAAGAAGAATTCCCAAAAGACTGGTTTGAAAACGCAAAATTATCTCCAACATCACACGACTCAAAATTAAATTTCTTTAAAATTAATGCTTCAAAACCTCTTAAATATTGGAAAGAAAAAATTTGGATTCACTATGATGATCCAAGAGGATGGTTCCAATGGTACTGTAGATATTATTATGGAAGAAGACATGAAGATGATATAAGACAAATTAAAAGATGGAAAGCAATGAGAAGACACATAGCACAAGTTAAAAAAAATTGTCCAAAAGGAGCAATAGACTGTAGGAGAAAACAAAGACAAGCACTATTACACTGGGCTTATGATAGTGAAAAGTTATAATGTGAATTAACTAACACAAACAACACAATTCAATAAGTGAAAAAACATTAAAATTAAACACCTCAAAAATACCTTTATAAACAAAACCAATATAATAATTCTATGACACAAATAAAAAAAGATTTCAATAAATTAAGTATGGAACTCCACGAAAAATACGGTGGAAAATTAGAAATTAACGCAATTGTACCAATGGAAAACAAAGATGACCTAAGTGCAGCCTATTCACCAGGTGTAGCTGAACCATGTTTACAAATTCAAAAAGATCCAAGTAGATTAAAAGATTTAACAATTAATGGAAAAACTATTGCTGTAATTACAGATGGAACTGCAGTTTTAGGGCTTGGAGATATTGGACCAAAAGCAGCTTTACCAGTAATGGAAGGAAAATCCGCATTATTTAAAAGATTCGCAAACTTAAACTCATTTCCATTAGCATTAGACACAACAGATGTTGAAAAATTCATTGAAACAGTTAAAATGTTAGCACCATCTTTTGCAGGAATTAATTTAGAAGACATTTCAGCACCAAGATGTTTTGAAATCGAAGAAAGATTAAAAGCAGAATTAGATATTCCTGTATTTCACGATGACCAACACGGAACAGCAATTGTAGTATTAGCTGGATTAATTAACGCATTACCATTAGTAAACAAAACTAAAGAAGATGTAAAAGTTGTAATTAATGGAGCAGGAGCAGCAGGAGTTGCAATTACTAAATTATTACACAACGCAGGATACAAACACTTAATCGCAACTGACAGTAGAGGAATTTTATCTAAAAATAGAACTGGATTAAACGCAGTAAAACAAGGGCTTTTAGATTTTACAAATAAAGAAAATATTGATGGAACACTAAAAGAAGCAATCACAGGTGCTGATGTTTTTATTGGAGTATCTGTTGCTAATTTATTATCTGTTGAAGACGTTAAAACAATGAATAAAGGTGCAATTATTTTCGGATTAGCGAACCCAAACCCAGAAATTACACCTCAATTAGCAAAACAAGGTGGGGCAGCAATTATCGCAACAGGAAGAAGTGATTATAATAATCAAGTAAATAATGTTTTAGTATTCCCTGGAATTTTTAAGGGAGCTTTAGAATCTGGAGCAACTAAAATTACAGAAGAAATGAAGATTGCAGCAGCTCAAGGTGTTGCAAGTTTAGTAAAAGAACCAACATTTGATATGATTATTCCTAGCCCTTTTCAAGAAGGTGTAGCAGAAATTGTAGCAAAAGCAGTTAGCGACTTTGTTAAAGTTAATTTAGAATAAATTAACCTCCAAGAAACATTGTTTCTTGTGAGAATCTATTTTTCAACACATAGTGTTGAAAATAAAATAATTAATTATTATTTATTTTTATTTTATTAAAATTATATATTTATTTCAATATAAAAAACTAAATTAGAAAAACAAAGCAGGGAAATCATTTTCCAATAATTTTTCTTCAATTCTTTTAAATCTATCAATTACAATCTCCTTAGGCTGAGAAAAATGATTCATATGTGTAATACCTAAAGAATAAGTAGCACCTGTAAATTTTTTCTGTGTAACTATATCGGCCTCAGAATATACATACATTCTACACCTATAAGAACCAATAATTTCAAAGATAAATTCAGATTCATGTGAACCATTAATGATTTCATTATAAACTCTTTTAGCATCACTCTGGAAAATATTTCTATTCATCCTATCTAAATCAGGAATTTTAGTAATATGAGGTAAATCATCACCAACACTTGTAAAAATTCTTTGAGCTAAATTTAAATTTTCAATACTTAAAGGTTTCCAGATTGTCATAATAAAATTAATTAAATATAATTTATAAAATTTGTTGTGTTGTAACTTAAAGTAACACTTATAAACTAGATTATACTAACTTTAATATGATAAATCAAAATAATTTAGAAAATAAACTTGAAATTTTTGATACACTAAAACAAAGAGATGAAATTGATATTGCAAATATTTTTTTTGAGAATAGATATAACATGAATAACAAATCTACAGCACTTGTTTTAATTGGAGCTTCCGTAATGGAAACAATTGCTGCAACAAGTATGATGATATCTGGATATGAAGAATTAGGAAAAGGAGTTGCAATAGCAGGTGCTGCAACAATTGCATACGGAGTTAAATCTCTTTTAACTAAAGAATCAAAACTAGCGCACATAATTACAAAAAATCAACTTGGATATGAACCAAAACAATTTGAAAAAGACACATTAAAAATAGTATCTGAACAATAAAATAATTAATAATATATATATAAAAATGAAATATCAATCACTAATTCAAATAGTTAACATCACAGATCAAGACTGTACACAAAAAGTAAGAAAACTACACCCAATGTTAGAAAAAATGGCAATTGAAGAAATAGAAAGTTCAACAAATAATTCAAACATTCAAAACATCGTAATTTTAAATCAACCTCTACAAAAAGATTGTTATAATTGTGCTCACAATACTCCTGCCTTTGGCGCTAATTATTGTATTAATTATCCAAAATATTAAGAAAATATAAATTTTGGACAGAAAGAGTTTGTTGTAACTTGAAGTAACACTTATAAATCCATTTTAACTACTATAATTATGAAAAATAATAATATAAAAGTAATTGATTATAAAACAACAACTCACCAATATAAATCATTAAAAGATAGTCTTGGTAAAACATTAATTGGATGTGGAGCATTAGAATTAATAGTTTCCTCAGGAATGTATCTAAATGATGAAAATAATTCAATAAGTTTAGGTTTAGGAATTGGTGGAGCACTTATTGGATATGGTATAAAAACAGCTCTAAAAGGATCAAAATTAGTAGATTTTGTATATGATAAAATTAATTAATTAAATAATTGTAACTATTTAAAATATAATTAAATTATTTATGAAAACCTAGGTCAGCAGGATTTAAATCTCCTGGTACAAAACTAATTTTCCCACCTAAATTTTCAAACTCTTTTCTTAATGGCATAACTTTTTTAATTAAATCAATTGTATGTAAAGGTAAATCTTTTTTATAAATACCATTAGACCAATAATCTAAAACTAATTTTGAATCACCAAAAATAAATCTATCTCCCATTAAAATTGCAATATTTAAAGCAAAAAATAATCCAGATAATTCCCCAAAATTATTTGTAAAACTTTTACCTAAAAAATAAGTATCAAATTTTGTAATTTTATCAGCATCTAAAAATTCATCAAGTAAAGTTCTACCACTCTCATCAGTAACTTTAACCTCAACACCATCACCACGCCCAGTTCCAGCATCAAAATAAACTCCTTTCTCAAGTTCATACTTAACTCCTAAAATATTTTTTTTAATTGTTTTATCATAAATTGCACCAGAATCTATCCATAAAGTTGCCTCAGTTTGGGTTTTAAATTTTTTATAACGTGCAGAAGTATTTTTAACTTTTTTAGAACATTCATCCCAATTATTAAAAATTCCTGACTCATCATCGAGTACATACGCATAAAAATATTTTTTCTTCCCAGCCAATTTTAATCTAAATAAAAATAATAAACTATAAGTTTTATTAAATAATAAGATAATTTTTCAAAATCAAGTTATATAAATTAGTTTTTACTTATGGTAAAAAATAACAGTTTCTTAAAATTAAAAATAGATTGAAATCCAAATTTAATTAAAAAGTTTAATTATTAAAGAATTTATTTATATATATTAAAAAAATAATTATATTATGACAATATTTAAATTTAAAAAATCAAAAATAATTGTTTTAAGTTTAATAGTGTTATCAATATTAATAATTAGCATCTCATTACAAACTAAAATGGAAAATAACAATAATATAATAAACACAACTCAAACTACACTACCTGAAAACATCGACACAGCAATACTAGCCGGAGGATGTTTTTGGTGTATTGAAGCAAGCCTTGAACAAATAGATGGAATAATTTCAGTTGACTCAGGTTACACTGGTGGAAATTTAATTAATCCGACATACGAGCAAGTAATAACTGGAAAAACTGGACACTATGAAGCTGTACAAGTTAAATTTGATAAAACAAAATTAACCTATAAAAAAGTTTTAGAAGAATTTGTTAAACTTTATGACCCTACTGATGACACAGGAAGTTTTGCCGATAAAGGAAGTCAATACAAAAGTGCAATATTTTATAAAAATGAACAAGAAAAAAACGACGCTGAAACTTTAATAAAAGAATTAACAGAATCAAAAATATACGATAAACCAATTGTAACAAAAATAATTGAAAATCAAACATTTTATATTGCTGAAGATTATCATCAAGATTATTACAAAAAAGCTCCACTTCGATATAACTCATATAAAAAATATTCAGGAAGACCAAAATATTTTAAAGAAATTGAAGATAAAAAAAATACTTTAAATAATAGTGGAACTGAATAATAAAATTTAATTATTAAAGAATTAAATTATATAAATTAAAAACTTATAAATAATATGGACTTTAAAATAAAAAAAAATAAAAAAATAATTTCAATAATAATATTAATCTTAACATTAATAATTATTACAAATTATAACTTAAATAATACAAACGCAACTAACACTGAAAAAATGGTAGATAAAAATATATATACAAAACCAACAGACAAGCAATTAAGAGAAAAATTAACAGAAGAACAATATCAAATTACTCAAAATGAAAAAACTGAAAGAGCATTTGATAATGAATACTGGGATAATAAAAAAGAAGGAATTTATGTTGATGTAGTAACTGGTGAACCATTATTTTCTTCTAAAGATAAATATGACTCTGGAAGTGGATGGCCTGCATTTACAAAACCAATTGAAACAACAGAAGTTGAAAAAACAATTGACACAACACTTGGACTTACAAGAACAGAAGTTAAAAGTAAAGCAGGTTCCCACTTAGGACACGTATTCCCAGATGGACCAGCAGAAACTGGCGGAGAAAGATTTTGTATTAATTCAGGATCATTAAACTTTATATCAAAAGAAGAATTAATTGAAAAAGGATATGGAAGTTATCTAAAATTATTTGAATAAATAATTTTAGATAACTTCCACTAAATTAAACATAGTTTAATTTTTGTGTAAATAAAATTAAATTCAAAAGTGTGAATTTAACTTAACAAGCTAATTCATTTTCAATAGCGCAAGCAGTTGACTTATTTCCACCAAAATCAAAAGCATCTCTACCAAAATATCCCGATAAATAAAGCTTATTGTTTTCGTTTATCTTATAATTACTTTTAAGATTAGTGTCATAAAAATATGCACTGTTAGCCACTCCCGATGCTTTCAAAAACACATGCACATACGAACCTCTTCCTGCTACTAAAAAAGACCCCTTATCATTAAACATAGGGCCTTCGGCAG
>JAVJHY010886109.1:3756-16404 GCA_035593235.1 Phascolosoma agassizii | reverse complement strand
GACGAACGCTGAAACTGCAACAAGAGTTGCAGAAATTGTAACTCGCGAAAGCGGCTTAACGGTCGGTCCAACATCCCGGTCACTAACCTTTTCGCGGAAGGTAAAGTTTCACAAATTGAGCCGTGATGCTCAGTTCGCATTGCTGATCTTTGGCGATGGCAGCGCCGAGGTCTGGGATGTCGCCAAAAAGGAACCCACGTACAGCGCGCCGGATCGTGATTTTCTGAGCGGAGCCTTCCATCCCAGCAAGCCGATGGTGGTTCTCACGTCCGGTGATGGAGGCGCGCGCATCGTCAGCCTGCTCAAATCGGCAGATGGCAAGCGGCGGCGCGCGCCTCCGGTATTGCGTGGTCATAAAGGCAAGGTGGTTCGGGTTACGTTTAGTCCGGATGGCCGTTACATCGCAACTGAAGGCAGAGATGGAACCATCCGTATCTGGCGAGGTTCGAGGCGACGCGATCCCGTTGCCGTGTTACGCGCGGGATCGTTGACACGTGCAAACTTTAGTCCTGATGGCAAGGGATTCGTCGCCCCATCAGTTGGAACCACGGTCCGCGTATTTGATCTTCAGCCGAAACGATGGCTTAAGAAGATGGACGGTTCTGCCGAAATTTCGTCTAATCTCGTTATGACCCCCGATGGGACGCGCGTAATCTATGGCGTAAAAGGGGGCAGCATCAGATATCGGTCGCTGACAGGTAAGAGCAAAGATAAAGAGCTGATCGGTGCGTCGGACAAGACAATGCGGCTTGCAATGGTCTCAAATGGAAAGCGGCTGTTCGCCCTGCAAGCCAATGGCGATGTCGTTGTTTGGGATCTTTCACTTGCTGCGCCGACGGCCTCGACCATCGAAGATGTCGTTCCTCAATGGAAGAAGAAGGATACGAAGAGGCCAAGCCGCGGCGTGGGGCTGTTCAGCAGTCCTTTTGGCCGTTACTTCGTCGTTACGTCGCGCGAGGGATTTGCCCTATGGGATGCGGATGCCAAAAAGAAACTGATTGAGAAAAAGGGTATCTTCCTGGGTTCTTCTGCTTTTGGCGCAAAGGAGAAAAAGATCGTCTATGCGAAAGGCAAAAGAGGTCAAGTCAATGTCGTTGTCGTGGACATCAGGTCGCTCAAGGAAAGTAATATTCTGAAGCGGGAAGGTCAGGCAATCGCAGGCTTTGTTGAAGGCGACGATCTTATCCTGGCCGTTTATGCATTCCGGCCAGAAAGCCATGCCCAATTGTGGAGCGAGCGACGCAAGCGCCAGCTCATGGAGTGGCGTTCTGGAAAGCCAACATCCCAAAAAATGCCGTCAGGGTGGAACAAAGAACGCCTCTACAGAGCATTCATTAAGCTCGTAAAAAACTCGATCCTGGCAGAAGATCAAGGATTTGACGTGCATATCCCGCAACGCCAAAATGGTTTGTTCCGAATTGCGACTCGGCGCGGCAAGGGGGTTTCTGTATTGGACGGCAGTGGCTGGGCGAAGGCACTACAGCAAGATCTCAGGAGGCGGGTTCAAGACTTTGCTCATATAGCTACCTTTCCGGTCAACAAGTCTGTGCGCAGGATCACCTATAGCCCCAACGGGCGTTTAATCGCGGTGGCCGGACGGCTGGAGCCAGTCACGATTTGGAGAACGTTTCCAACAGTGGGGGAATTGGTCGAGCATGCGCGGAAAGTGGCGCCCAGATGCCTATCTCGAGAACAACGTCTGCGCCAACTGCTCAAAGCAGAACCACCCGGGTGGTGCATCAAATACAAGAAGCATCCCTATGGCACCAAGAAATGGCAAGCATGGCAGGATGGTGGTCGAAAAGGTTCGATGCCACGACGCACGAAACCGAAGCGGCGATGATTGCAAACTATTGGATTACGCCAGCTCGGCAAGTACGCACTTCAAGACGCCGTAATCGAAACGCCCGTCGAGGGCGGCGTGGGCCGGGCCGAGCTTGCCGCTCTCCAGCGTGCCGACGCGCTCGAACACGGCCAGGATTTCGTCCATGTCGGCGGCTTCGATATCAAGCACGGCATCAGCTTCGATGAGGCCGGCTTCGATCGCCTCCGCCAAGTGGCCATAGACGGTTGCAAGCTCCAAGCCGCGCGCCTGTGCAATCGCTTCGGCGTCGTGGCCGTCAATGTGCATCGCCAGCGTCTGATTGATGGTGCCGGATAGATTGTTCTGCAGCTTCGGTTCGTCGGCAAAGCCGCTGATGGTGGCAAGCAATGCGGCGCCGTATCGTTTGATCTTGGCAGCCCCGAGGCCGGTGATGTCGGCTAACTCGTCCGGGCTCTGCGGCCGCTCGGTGGCAAGCTCCGCCAGCGTGCGATCATGGCAGATGACGTATGGTGGCACGCGCGCCTTGGCGGCCAACTCCCGGCGCAGTGATTTGAGCGCCTCGAACAATCCGCCATCGCCCGACGCGACGGCAATTCTGGCTTTCGGTGCGCGCTTTGACTTCGATCCGGATGCGCCCCGTGCGGCAGCGACGCGCATCTCGAATTTTGTTTCGCCCTTGAGCAGAGGGCGGGCCGGATCTGTTAGCACAAGTGTGCCGTGGCCCTCATCGTCCGGTGCCAGAAATCCTGCCGCAACGAGTTGCCGAAACAGATGCCGCCAACCCTGCCCATCGTACTCATCACCGATGCCGTAAACCGACAGACGGTCATGCCTGTTTTGCTCAATGCGGGCGTTGGATTTGCCGGTCAGCACTTCGACCAGATACGTGACGCCAAAGCGCTCGCCGGTCCGGTACACCGTTGACAGCGCCTTTTGTGCGGCAACCGTGCCATCCTGCGTGGCTGGTGGCGAAATGCAGTTGTCGCAATTGCCACACGGCTCGGCCAGCACCTCACCGAAATAACCAAGCAGGACCTGGCGCCGGCAGCTGGCTGTTTCACAAAGGCCGATCAGCGTATCGAGCCGCTGGCCCTGCACGCGCTTATGTTCGTCGTTGCCCTCGGACTGGTTGATCCAATGGCGCTGTTGGATGAGATCCTGAAAGCCATAAGCCATCCATGCATTGGCCGGCTCACCATCGCGGCCCGCACGCCCCGTCTCCTGGTAATACGCCTCGATCGACTTTGGCAGGTTGAGGTGTGCCACAAACCGAACGTCGGGTTTGTCGATGCCCATCCCGAACGCGATCGTTGCAACCACGATCAGGCCTTCCTCGGCGAGAAATCGTGCCTGCGCGTCATGGCGCACATCACCCGGCAACCCGGCGTGATAGGCAATCGCCGTGCGCCCGTGCGCGTTCAGCCAGGCCGCGGTTTCCTCGGTCGACTTGCGCGACAGGCAATAGACGATGCCGGCGTCCGTTGCGTGTTCGCGATCGATGAAGCGCCAGAGTTTTTCTCGTGTCGCCATCGAACCGGCTTCGGAAATTGTGTAACGGATGTTCGGGCGGTCAAAGCTCGCAACGAAGCGTGCTGCATTTTCGAGATTGAGCTCAACCGCGATCTCATCGCGCGTGCGCTCGTCAGCGGTCGCCGTCAGCGCGATCCGCGGGATGTTGTCAAAGCGTGTGTGCAAGGTGCGCAGCTGGCGATATTCGGGCCGAAAATCATGGCCCCACTGCGACACGCAATGCGCTTCATCGATCGCGAACAACGAGACCTGGCCGCGCTCCAGCATTGCCAATGTGCGCTCCTGCAGCAAGCGCTCCGGTGCGACGTACAGCAGCTTTAATGTACCGGATGAAAACCGCTGTTCGATATCGCGTTGCGCGGCGCCATCAAGTGTCGAATTGAGGAACGCCGCCTCGACACCGACTTCGACCAGCGCATCGACCTGGTCATGCATCAGCGCGATCAACGGCGAGACGACAATCGCGGTGCCGTCGCGGATGAGTGCTGGCACCTGATAGCAAAGCGATTTGCCGCCGCCGGTTGGCATTAAGACCAGCGCGTCGCCGCCTGAGATCACGGTCTCAACAATATCTGCCTGCGGACCGCGAAACGACTTGTAACCAAATATCGTCTCAAGCACCTGCTGCGCCCGTACCATCGGAGTCTCGTCGTTGGAAGCTGCCGGGAACAGCTCTTGGGCGATGCTTGGCGGCGGCATAAATTAACCCTGCAAATCTTGAAAAACAGCATAGTGCCCAGATTTACGCGCAACTCGGCCATAACAAACATAATACATCAGCGAGCCTGTTGTATGCTCGCCGAATTGTGCAACAAATCTGGTCTGTCTGGGACCCAGTGCGACGATGCCGTGCGTCGCCAGCTCCCGTCCAGTCGAAATATCGGTAATTCACACGTGAATTCAGCAATTTGCTACCATTCAGCCTGAGTTCATGTTGACAACGCTAGATTGCTGTCATGACGTTGGGGTGTGGCGCATCCGTCAGGACATCGCGCATTCCGCAGTGGCCCATGTAGCGAGGGGCTTAATTCCCGGTCCGCCGGCGCTATATAAGTGTATGAGTGGCCGGTCCGAGATCGAGTCAGCAAGAGCAAGACGATAACGAAGATGAGGATGGCATGAACGGTTTGGTTCGCAAGGGTGTTAATATCGCGGTAGCGACGGCCATGATCGCAGTGGGCGGAGCGGGCCTGGCGAATGCAGGTGGCAACTGTGATTCGTATGCCAAGCTGACATTGCAACAGGCCAAGAAGAACGTCGAAAAACGCTGTAAATTTGAGGGCGCACGCTGGTCGCTGGATCCTGACAAGCACCGTGAATGGTGCAAGGATGTTGGGCCAACCGAATGGCGCGCCGAACTGAAGACGCGCAGCGAGATGCTGGCCGGCTGTAAAGGCTGATCGAGTTCTTTCAAAAATTGGTGTCGCCGACCGGCGACACGCCGCCAAATTCCGATCTCAGACCAGAATTCCTGTGAACGAATCAGGCTCCGATGTTGTGAAGCGCCTGTGGCGTGGGACTATGGTTCATAGCGAATCACGAAACGCCACAGGGAACAACACGACACATGGTCAGCGCCGGGATCCCCCATCAATCGCCAGAACCTCACGCGAGAGACCCTCAGGCCGGTCGTAATCGCATCACCGCTGGCGATCTTTTCGTGGTCGTGGCGATTGGCATCGTCGCGATGGCGCTTGGCATTGGCTTAATCGCACAGACCGGATTCGAATTGCCGATCTCGCTGGCGGTCGCTGGTGGTGTCTTCCTGGCCATGATCGGCGGTCACATTGCTTTGCGCTGGACCGACGCACCTGGAGGCAGAAACAGAACCGGTCGTCGGCGGCCACCTGAAATCTTGCCGGACGTAACGGCGGATTCTAGCAAGCAGCAAGCATCAGATGCTGGTCCCGAGGATCGCGTGGCGGCGCCAGAGATGTCGGCAAAAACCACGCCGCGGAAATCATCGAGACAACAACCGGTACCGGCTACCTTTGCAAAGGGCGAGGGCCGCCTGCAGGCTGATAGGGAAGCTGGCCCGACTGCTGCGGACGATGCAGCAGTAAAGCCGGAAAAATCGCCCATTCAATCCTCTGCAGAACCCGAGAAGACGCTTGCGACAAGTCCACCGCAGACCGACCGGGTTGACTTGCAGGATCTTGATTTTGGCAATTACCGTCCTCGTTCGCCGGCCGAATTGACAACGCAGACCGTGTCGGACGTGCCTTCGGATGGCGACGGTGGTGACAACATCGATGATATGATCAAGCGTCTCGCTGATGATATCGAAGCCGGCCGCAAGCCGGTTCAAGCGACCGATAAGAGCTTGGACGTAACGGCATTACCGACGAATCAAGAACCGTCGACCGCAGCAGCTGTCACAACACCCAAGACGTTAATCGCGCCGCCTCCGTTGCCGGCCGCCGATTCAGCGGCTGCCCGCCCGCCGACAATGTCCGAGGCTGCGCGGCAATTGTCGCCTGCGCCGCAACCTCCAACGCCACCATCGGCATCGGCTCGGCTTGCTGCCATTGCTGACGCGTTGACGGATGAGCAGATGGATGTGTTTCTTGAGACCATCAACGGTCTTGAGGACTATCGCGCACAACACTACGAAGTATCGGTACGCCTGCGCCTGGCCGACGGTAATATCCTCGATAACAACGCCTATATTTCCGAGACGCGCGGCACAGGGCTTTTGCCATTGCTTGAGGCCGTCAAAGTATCCAGCACGAAACGCCTGGCCGTTCAAATGATGCGGCGCGGGCGCACTGGCGAGTTTTTCTCAACCGTCGATGGCGAAGCGTTGAGCGACCATCAGTTCGGTGAAGATGTCGACACTATCACAGGCGGCGATCAGGCCCTGGCAGCCCGCCTCGTGCTTGCTTTCACGCAAGCCGATATTCGTGGCCTGACACGTGCGCAGCTGCACTCGCTCGACACGATTTCGGCGCTCGGCTTCCGGTTTGCCGTCGAAGATATCACAGACCTAGACATGGATTTTGAGGACCTGGCCAGGCGCGGATTTACGTTTGCCAAGCTTGATGCGGACGTCTTCCTGAAGGGTCTGCCAATCGGGACGACACGTGTGCCCGCCGCAGATATCTGCCGTCATTTGGCTGCATCAGGACTGGCAGTGATCGTTGGCAAGATCGGCGATGAGACAGCGCGCGCGACAATCCTCGGTTTCGGTGCGGTTCTCGGACAAGGCACTTTGTTCGGTGCACCAAGTAAGGTCCGCGCCAACATTCTGCGGCCAAGCGAACAACGCGCCCCAGCGATGTAGTGATGGCGTAATCAACCGAGAATTTAGTAAGGCGTTGTTGGGACGCGGCCATTAGGCGCTTGCCCGCCCGTCCGTATCCCGCTACGGCATCGATGATGAATACCTTCAATCCGACAATTCCTATTATCGACGGTATCGGCGAGCTGGCTTCAGAATATGACGCGTGGCTAGTCGACGTTTGGGGCGTGATGCACAACGGAGTTGCAGCATTCGAGGCCGCCGCCGATGCATGCACCGAGTTCCGCAAGGCCGGTGGCTACGTTGTGCTGCTGACCAATGCGCCTCGTCCGGGCCCTGCCGTTGTGCACCAGATTTCGCGTATCGGTGTGTCGCAAACCGCTTACGACGCCGTCATTTCATCCGGCGATGTCACGCGCGGACTTGTCACCGAATGGCGCGACAAAAAGATTCACCACCTCGGGCCTGACCGCGATCGCGGTATTTTTGAGGGCATTGATCTCAATTACGCGACGACGATCGAGGCTGATATTGTCGTCGTTACCGGCCTGCTCGATGACGAAGTCGAAACGCCGGAAGATTATACGACCACGCTCAAAAGCCTGCAGCGGCGCAACATTGCAATGTTGTGCGCGAACCCGGATCTCAAAGCAGAGCGCGGTGACAAAATCGTCTATTGCGCCGGTGCGCTGGCTGAGGCGTACGAGAAGTTTGGCGGCGATGTCGTTTACGCGGGTAAACCGCACCTGCCAATCTACGAGCTGGCGCTCAACATGATAGAGACCGGTCGTGGCGAGAAGACACCGAAAGAGCGGGTGCTGGCAATCGGTGACGGTTTGAAGACCGACATTGCTGGCGCAGCCGCAGCCGGTTTGCCTTCCGTGTTTGTCGCGTCGGGCCTGCATGTCGAGGGCGGCCGGGCACTGTCCGCTGAGCTGGTCGGTGAGCTTTTCAATGATGCACCGCTTGAGCGTCCCATTGCTGCGATGCAATCCCTGACGTGGTAGACTGCCCTGAATTAGCAGTGCACGACGCCTGTTACAGCGTTGCGAGCCAAAGGGAGCATTACGATGGATTGGGATGAAGCCAGAAAGCCAGCGTCCAGCGCTCAACAGGTTGTCGTCGGCGAGACACTCGAGCGCCACTCGGTTGATGAACTCGAACATCGCATCCGCACACTAGAGGCTGAGATCGAACGCGTTCGCGCCGAACTCAAAACCAAACGCGATCACGAAGCGCGCGCCGCGTCAGTATTTAAGACTTAAACCTTGACGTTCGTCTTATAAGTTGTCCGACGAATGAGTTTAATGGGAAACCGCTGGCGGTGAGTTGCGGCTCTGCCTCAGCGAATGAGGTCACGGCTTCAGTCTACGAGAAACCTATCCAGGGAAGCGGCGCTGCGCGATGAGACGCCCGTCGTGGCAGGTGTTTGAAGGATCTGAAACTGGGGCTCGAGATCGGGGTAGGAACAGAAATGCCGCTTGGCGGTCGCTATACCTCAATGAGCGGACTGCATATGCTCAGTGGAAGTTGTTTTCAAAGGGGCCAGGTGTGGATGACGCCCTTATTGCAAGAAGATTCTGATGTACTGCTTGCGGTCGGGTGCAAGTCATGTGTCCGGCCTGTTCGCGCGGCACACGACCGCTGGCCCTGATGTTACTCCGCAGATTGGAACCCTATCACAAACTCGAGCTTGATGCTCGTGGCCCGTTAGCCGGGTTCTTCCAATCTACAGATCGACCGCTTCACATCACACCATCATCACCCTCGCAATTCGAAAACTCTTATCGGCGTTGCCTCAACGACCTCTTGCCAAGCCCCTTACAAGCGCACCCCACGCACCTGAGGTCGATATGTGCCACCGGAATTCATGATCGCCCAAGCGGTGCGTGCCAGCTTATTGGCAACTGCAACGGCAACGACTTTTGCCGGTTTCCTTTCCAGGAGCTTGGCCACCCAGGGATACTTTTTCGGAAAGATCCGGGCCATCTTGACGATCGACGTGCCGCCGACAACGAGTAGGCGCCGCAGATATCTGTCACCCTGCTTGGATATGCCGCCGAGTTTCACCTTGCCGCCGGTTGAGTGCTGTTTCGGCACAAGGCCAACCCATGCTGCCAGGTCACGCCCTGATTTGAACTGACCGGGATCGGTGACCGTCGCAGCAATGGCTGTCGCGGTGATTATGCCGATACCAGGAATGCCTTCCAGTCGTTTGCAGACTTCGTTGGCACGATGCTGCTGCTTGATGCAGTGATTTAATTCGCTGATCTGTTGTTGCAGCGAGAAGATCTGATCAATGAGCGCAGACAGCGCATCAATCATCTCAGCTGGCAGTGACCCGGTCGAGCGTGCATCCGCGACGACCTCAACGAGTTTCGCACCCCCCTCGCGACCTGTCTCAGCGATAATGCCCAACTCGGCCAGATGGGCTCTGAGCGCATTGGTCAACTGTGTGCGTTGGCGCATCAGCAGATCGCGCGCGCGATGCACGGCCAACGCGGCCTGCTGTTCCTCGGTCTTGACGGGCACGAACCGCATCGATGGCCGAGTGACGGCTTCGCAAATTGCCGCTGCATCGGCAGCATCGTTTTTGCTTCGTTTAACATAGGCCTTCACGTAAACTGGCGGGATCATCCGAACGTCATGACCGAGCTTGGTCAGTTCGCGCGCCCAGTGATGCGCTGTCGCGCATGCCTCCATGCCAACGAGGCACGGCTCAAGCTTGGCAAAGAACGGGATCACTTGGTTGCGGCGCAGTTGCTTGACGAGAACAACCTCGTCGCTCTCATCGACGCCATGAACCTGGAAGACATTCTTGGCGAGATCGATACCGATGGTTTGAATCTGTTGCATGTGGACACCCTCCTGAGTGATTCGCGTTGCAACGATCACCCTAAGGCACTGAGGTGCTGGCTGCGGGCGTCGTCCACAGCATCATAACCGCCATAGTCCGAACTAGGATTGTCAGATGTGCTGTGTTTTTCCCACACGCTCAAGCGCATGTTACAGGTCGCGGTGAAGTGGTTCAGAATTGACGGGGACACTGCTAAGGACCGCGCAATTGTCCGCTGTTTCCAAAGACATTGAATGCAGCCCAATACCGAGGATGCGGGTGCGTTTTTCTCAATCTCAGCATCGCAATTCGCATGGCCTCAGCCGGCGGCACTTCCCTCAATCTCTCGGAAAACACGGCCATGAGTTTAGCGGTCGCTTCGTCTTCTACTGCCCACAAGCTCATGACTGTATTCCAAGCCTTTGCCAGCTGAAACGCACGAGCAATTCCGACGATACCTGCTTCCATTACCTGTCCCTCGCCAGTGTGGCAGGCGCTCAACACCACAATTGGTCGTTTAGGCAATTTTAGATGTTGGACCTCACGAGCAGTGAGCCGACTGTTCGCCAGCACAATATACGATCCATCTAAAGGTTTCGATTCGTCGGATAGGCCGTGACTGGCAAAATAGATTAGATCAGCCTTAGCAATTGATCGGAGGACAGACTTTTTCGTTGCATTCTCACGTAGTAGTAGTGTTCCTCCCAACACTTCCTTCACGCGCATAGCTTCTTTCTCTGCGCCGGGAAGGGGGCTCCAAAGGTATTCACCATCCAAGCTCGGCCTAGGATTACCCACGATCAAAGTCTGCTCAATCTTGCGTGGCCAAGGCATGGGGCCCATTTTTAAATCCGCAAGAAATGCTAAGATGTTCACGGAAAAAATATCGATCGTCTTTCGACCATCACCAAACGGTTCGAGGGCAGCTATGGGAATGCTTGATATTTCTTTTATCGGAACTACAGAAAGGTGCTTAACTCCTGATAGAGCGCTCCGCATGCTTGGCCAAAAAAGCTCAAGAGACACGTCCTTCAGAATATCTTGTTCTGACCGGTCCGTCTTCGATAGGGTGACTGGCTTCGACGTCTTCTTTCCGGACCGCGCTTCCCAAAGAGAGTTTAGATTCATTTTCAGCGCAAGTTCCTTCATCAGTACGGTCAGCTTCCCAGCTTTATATTTCCTACGATAGTACTCTGCTTGGTGTGCATCGGCTTTGAAAATGAAAGCGCATATGTGTTCGGCATCTGCCGCGTACACCAACACGGCAGATCGCGGTTGGTTTCGCAGGTAGTATGTTTGAATGGCTCGATCTAGCGGAAGCTCGTCTGCAAGTGCACGAAATTTCGGAACAAAGACTGACCTGCGTTGTCCCATCTCGGCGATCTGGGTATCGCTGTAGCCAACCAATTTGGCAGCGGCGGCGACGGCACTCTCGTCACAGACGGTGTAATTTGCGGAATTCGCAGCGGAATTGCACCCGACAATGGTTGCAACGATACACGTAAGATAGATGGTCTGAACCAAACTTGATCGCATCTTGCCCTCCGAACAATCACGGACTGAGAGTAGCCCTGCGCTGTGCATCAGGCTAGACTAGATCGATAACACCCTTCCAATGACTATGTGGGTCTCTTGTTACAAATTGGGGTAGACGGTCACAGAACTTTGCGGCGATCATCATATGGCTTCGATGCAACATGAGTGTGAGCGTCCGATGGGCGAACCTACTCAGCTGGTCTGAGCATATCGCCAAGGCAGCAGTTCGTCGATCCGATTGATCTTATGATCGGCGATACGGCGGAGAACATCGGTCAACCACGCCTGCGGATCGATGCCGTTAAGTTTGGCGGTCTCAATGAGCGTGTAGGCAATAGCTGCCGACTTGCCGCCATTATTTGCACCCATGAACAAATAGTTTTTACGCCCAATGGCAATACTTCTCATACCACGTTCGGCAGCATTGTTGTCGATGCTGAGGCGGCATGACGAGTTGGCCTGGCGGCGGCTGCGACCGAACCACCGGCTGTCTCATCATCGGTGGACTTGGAACCGGTGTAACCATCGGTGGTGATTGAACCTCGGTCGGCGGCTGTCGGCCCCTCGTCGGTAACCGCGGTGGCGATGGCGGCGGGCTAGTCGAGACCCGCGATGGCACGGGCGGGACTTGAGGTGCAGTAGGCGCAGACGATTCGTTCTGGGGCTGCTGCTTGACGGCCTGTGCTGGCACAGGCGGCACTTTTGCGGCCACTGCCGATACTGGCGGCTCGGTAGCGATGCTGCTCAACCTGGCCTCATTATGTCATCCGTTACGCCACGACCTATGGACAACACATCCGCCAAGCGCGATCTACGCTATCGATGAGTTGATTTGCTGGCCAAATGGCGATCCGTTCCAGGCCGGCTACAAGACAGCGTCGCATCGCTATTGCTGGGTCGTCTGGCACCATGGTCATGGCGGGCAGCCATCATTCTGGTGGCTATCGGCAAAAGAATTTATTCAATAAAATTGATTAAGGGGCATTTGAGAAATGACTGGTCATACGTTGCGCCATTCCAGCTTCGTCACGAAGGGCTCATCGTCAGCTATACCAACCTGGTTGGCATGTTGCTCGGTGATGCGCGCGATGCTCTCACGGGTAAGCTCGTGAAAAAGCTCTCGCAGATTAACGCCGGTAATGGTCACGATCTGCCCGACGAATGCCAGTACAATGCCGCCATTAGGATTGAAATCGACTTCGACCAGATGCGAATAGGGCAAGGATCGCATCCGACCATCGCGAAACACGAACTCCAGGCGTGGGCCAAAAGTGCGGTCGCCATACACGTGGAATGCGCCAGCATTTTCTCTATTGGCCAAGTTCAGCGGCATTGCCCTGCATCCTTCCGTGATACTCCGCAAGCGCTAGTTGGCGTGCCCGTTTCATCAATGAGCGATCCGGTAACAATTCGCTGTTCATCGCCTTTGTCAATCGCGCAACATGGCGGTTCATGGTCTCGACATAGCGTTGCATCCGCTGTGAACGAGTAGCGTCACGATGCAGCGACGCACTACCGTCGATGAGGTCATGCGCCGAGGCGCGTGCAGACGACTTCATGGTTGCCTGCACCGCGGTATCCCTGTCTTCAACATAAAGACGCACGGCATTGCGGCCACGAGATACGCTAACATACAGCTGCTCGCGGTAGATCGCCGGTGTGGAATCCGCCGCCATGCCA